>OZ020247.1:3911261-4205988 GCA_963971285.1 Astropecten irregularis | reverse complement strand
ATTGACAAAAAGAAAGCTACATTTCAATCTTGTTTCTTTATAATGAAAAGGCCAAGTAAAAAAAAAAATAAGTTTCTCGTCCGGGTTTTTCCAAAAAATGAAAAAGAGGGGCTTTTTATTTTTTATTTTTCAAAATGAAAATCTGAGATTTTTGTTAATCCCGTGTGTTTTTCCAATCACGCAAAACATTAAAATAATGGAGACATTGTAATTCACACAAGAAATGAACATATTTCCAATGTTTTAATAATGTTAGCATCAAGTGTTAGCACCTCTAAGCATATAAAATTCAATGCAGACAATGATATTTTGTAAAATGCATAAATATCAGATGGTACGATACCAAAGAGTCTATGAAGAAAGCGTCGACGTTGAAAATATTCTTTTCACGATGGGAATTCGGGATTTTTTCAATGTTAAAAACGAAGTTTTAAACCCCAAAAAATCTCATTTTTTGAAAAAAATAAAAAATAAAAAAATCGAGGCGGCCTCAAAAAACGAGGTGGGCGGGGACGAGAAACATATTTTTTTTTTACTTGGCCTAATAATGATAACTAGAAATTTATGGCTGTTATAAACAGAACATAATGTTTTTCCGCATATGATTTAAATTGCTTGTCAAATAGTTTTTGTCACTAAGAAAGACCTTGCTTTAGAGCATTGTCATTTGGCAAAAGAATCATGATCCTAGCTCTAACCAGTTACCACTTTTAAATGAGGAGCTACTTCCTGTTTGAGGTCACAGAGGTCAAGCAATGTGTCATAAAGAAAGACCTTTCCTAACATTGATAGTTGGTAAAAGAATCATGATTAAAACTCTTACCACTTTGAGGAGCTACTTCAATATTTGACCGGAAGTAGAGGTCACACAGGTGAAGCAATTTTTTCACAAAGAAAGACCATGCCTAACATTGGCTTTTGGTGAAAGAGTCATGATCATAGCTCTAATCATTTATAAATGATGAGCCACTTCCTGTTTGACCGGAAGTAGAGGTCACAGAGGTCAGGCAATGTAACACAAATGAAAGACCTTGCCTAACATTGACTTTTGGTGAAAAAATCATGAGGGGAGCTCTTACCACTTTAAAATAATGAGCTACTCCCTGTTTGACCGGATATAGAGGTCACAGAGGTCAAGCATGTTGTCACAAAGAAAGACCTACCCTGACATTGACATTGGGTGTAAGAATCATGATCCTAGCTCTTACCAGTTTTAAATGAGGAGCTACTTCCTATGCAAATTAGGCTTGCCCTTCACCGACGTGGATGAGCACTGTATACTCAGTGCTTGTGAGAGCACGTGAACAAAAATCACATGCTTGCTCAGGTGGGATTTGAATCCATGACCTCCTGCTTACTAGTGCAGATGCCTTACATGTACCTGCTAGGCCACCAAGCTAGCTGAGGTCTGCAGGGTGAATTGAATCCAATAACCCGGCGGGTACCGCAGTAAATGAGCTACTTCCTGTTTGACCGGAAGTAGAGGTCACTGAGGTCAAGCAATGTTTCACAAAAGAAAGACCTTGTCTAACGTTGACTTTTGGTGAAAGAATCATGATCATAGCTCTTACCACTTTTAAATGAAGAGCTACTTCCTGTTTGACCGGAAGTAGATGTCACAGAGGTCAAGCAATATGTCACAAAGAAAGACCTTGCCAAACATTTACTTTTGGTGAAAAAATCAACTTAATATCTCAAACCGTTGATTTTTTGTTTCGGGAGACGACTACTCCATATGGACTTCCTTCACTGATTACATAGAAACAAACATAGTAACTACCACAGAACTACCTTTATTCTGCTATTTAAAGGAAAAATCAAGATTGTATCTCTTATGGCTGATTTTTCACCCTTTTTAAAGGAAAACAATTTTTTTTTTCTACTGTAACTTCCGGTCTGATGACGTCATCAATCTAAATCTTGGCACTATTGTTGTCTGGTTAAAGGTCATCATGTATACTTTGAAGCAATTACCTTTAACTTCACCACGGACATCAACTGAAAATGCATGTTCAATATTTTTCAACTTGCCGCTTGAGGGCGCTCAAATTTTTGATGAAGTCATTGGTCAAATGTTTAAACACCACATAACTGCCAGGGACTGACATCATTTGAACCAAGTAAATATCTTGCTCCATTTTTAAATTACAGGACACTTCGGTTTTTTACATTTTCGACCGGAAATAAGGGTCATGTGACTTCATGCACATGAGAAAAAATTAAGATCAAGGGTTACTTGACACATTTAAAAAAACCAATAAGGCCCAGGAAAATACGGTTGAATTTATATCGATTTTTAAATATTTAAACCTATCCAAATTTGATTGCTTGTAATAATATAACACCTGATGACGTCATGATAACGTCACTCTACATGGCAATAATCTTTCATAGGATCTATGAAAGAGGTTGTTTAATGACCAAAAAGCTGTACGGAAACGTGCAAAAAAACGTGCACAAAGTCAATGGGACTAATTAAATATTCAAAAATCTATAAAACAATCACATGATGATGTCATCATGACATAAATGTTCGGCACACATCTACGCTATGAGAACTTTGTTTGGTTAAGATCAAAGTGGGCTCGAGAATTTCCTTGTGCAAAGTCTATGGGTTTTCAAACGTCAAGAAGAAGAGGAAGGGGAAGAAAAAAAAACAGAACAAAATTAAAGGCTTTTCGCTGACATGGAAAAGCCAGCTATTCATTTCTGGCTGTTGGAAACAGCACATAAGGTTTTTCCGCCTATGACAAACTGCTTCTCAACTTAATATTTATATGATGCTATTTCAGGTTATCTTTTCCTAGTTCTTACCGCATTTAAATGACGAACCTTTTCTAATATTTGTTCTTTATTGGCATGTAAAGTTTTTCCCTTTAAGAAGCTGCCATGTGACGCATGATGACCTCATGGCGACGAAATTGCATTTTTTTTCAATGTAAAACTCGTGATGACTTAAAATTTTGGCATACATCTACGCTACAGGGACTTTATTTGGACCAAGATTGGTTAAAATCAGCTTTTTTAAAGTTACCAAAGTGGGACGGAGTATGCCCCTGTGCTTTCTCTATGGAAATTCCGGGGTGAAGAAGAGGTGGGGGAAAAAAAACAGAACAACAAGATTTTGATAAAATTTTCACACTCAAACGTGCGAAAAAGTAATTAAAAAAAATATTAAAGAACAAAAATGAAGGATTTTCGCTGGCACGGAAAAGCCAATTATTACAGGCATATATATAGCGTTCTGACGCTTAACTATTATTATCCCTGGTCATCAAGCCCATTATTAAACATTCCTGAAACAATATCAGCTCCCTGGGTTGTATACAATTTGGTTCTGAAAGGGGCAAAGCCACTATTCCATCGCAAGGGGCACTTCCATTGGAAAATCATAATGTCTATGGAAACATTTGAAGGGGGCACCAACACCAAGAACCAGGGCAACGAAGGCTGTAGCCTCCATTTAATTCAAGGCTTGTCACATTATTTTTCCTTTTTTGAGTTGGTAGTGAAGAAAAAGTAACTTGAGTACGAGGTTGCAAAAAAAGACACCTAAAAACAAACCTGAAAATGCTAAAATATTATGTTTTTTGTTACAGGCAAAAGGAGATACAATATCAAACTGTGGAAAACCTTTACAGATTGCTTCAATTGTCTGCCTATAGCCGCTATCATTGATGAGAAAATTTTCTGCTGTCATGGAGGTAAGAAATGAATGCTGAAACCTGTTTTGAAATGGTGTCAATAATGACTAGAGGTTGTGTCTGTGTGTCTGTTGAAAACAGAACACAAGGCTTTTCCGTTTTATGATATTAAAACAAACCAGACATTGTGGTTGTGTTAACAACCACTAGGTGTTCGGGGTCTCATTTCGTAGTGAAACTGTTAATATGTGTCCAAAAATAAAAACAATTTGTTGGAACGTATTATTTTGGTCAATCGTCGCTCATACAATGGCATATTGAAATACACACTAAATTTAAACTGCGTGACTGATCAAATACTGATCATGTGATTGCACTTCGTACACTGACTGATAGCGTGTACAAAATGGCGTGACCTTTAAATTTGTAATATTGTCTGGATGATAACTTCCAGTTAGTTCATCACAAAGAAACTGAACATTTATAGAAGTCATTGAGTGCATATGATGTAAATATTTTGCAGTTTTTATTTTGTTTTATTAAGACATATGGTTTAAAAGTGACCGTATCTCAACGTAAAAAAACTTAATTTTAGCCCATGGATTTAGTTGCAGTGTTTATGGAACACATTGTCATTTGACAAAATGATGTACAATACTCCGCAACCTACATCCATAGCATTTCGATTAAGATTTGGTGCTGGTATTTAGGCGCCGTCCCCAAATTGACCACGCGTTCAAAGACGCAGACATTCTGCGGATTCTGCAGAGGCACGCACACCTGTGCTAAACAAAAGAGCCCTTAGCGACCCAGCCAGTCTGCAGACTGCCGGCACTATGCACAGATTATGTAAATTGGCACCTCATGAATGCGGCCGACATTCCGCGGATTATCCGCTGGCCACCGCAGCCGCTTGTCTTGATAGTTTGGAAGATAAAAAATAATGCAGGTCGCGGAGAAACTGGTCGGCTAAGTCCCTAAAAAATGTTTTTTCCGCCAGGGAAATAATAGTTTGGTAGAGACAAAATAATGCAGGTCCCAGAGAAAATGGTCTGCCAATTCCCTGAGAACGTATTTTCAGCCGGGAAATAATAGTTTGGTAGAGACAAAATAATGCAGGTCCCAGAGAAAATGGTCGGCCAAGTCCCTAAAAAACAGGGGTGTGAAATCTCCGCGTTTTAGCTTTTTTGATGAATTTGCCGCATTCTATTTTTTCGCTTATTTAATGAATTTGCCGCATTCTATTTTCCGCTTATTTAATGAATTTGCCGCATTCTATGTTCCGCGTTTTTGATGTGTGTGCCGAATTATATTTTCCGCTTTTCAACCCCGCGCCAGCGCCGACTTTTTCTTTGTATTTGTTTGATTTCTTTTCCTACCGACATGACAGTCAAACAAACTTTACGGCCAGAATACGTGCAGAAACACGGCTTGAATGCCGCACCGCAGTTTATGCACATGGTACTACGGTACTGTTCTGTTGTTGCACGTGTAAAATCATGCCCCGATCGTAAAATGCAGTTCATAATGTAAAGCGAATAGAGATCGACTATCCAATCACAAAAATTGTAACACGCTATGTCGGCGCTACATGTTTTTTACATTGTCCAATCAGCGGAAGCGTTGTACGAATGAAAGCGCCATGCTTTGGTTTAGCCACATTAAAATAGCGTCTGGCAACCAGACACTCACTGTGCTATGATTGGCTGCACGTGAACGTGAATGAGACTTGACTTCGCTGGTCCACAGTAGCTAAAATCGTGGCTGTTACGCGCGCGCTGCCCGCGGATACCAGTTATAGAATCTTCAAGAATCAAGATGGCGATCAACACTTGTTCAGGGTGCAGACCAGTAAATAAATTCCCATAGGCTCCCACGCAAAATGGCCAATTTCAAAAAAATATTAAAAATACTCAGAAGTTTCTGAGGCAATCGACCAATACGGCAAAATAAAGGTGAAAACTTCAATTTTCATTTTCTTTTCAATTTTCTATAGGTTAACCGATGACTTTTTGCGCAAAGTACATTCAAAGAAAAATACCCCTAAAATGGCCGAATTGACCGGTGCCAGACCAAAAATAGTACCCCTCCACTACAGGGAAAAAATAGAGCGAATTTAGGGCCTGATTTCATCCAAACGGCTCAGAGGTGAAAGTCCAAACTCTGGTGATCGGGTTCCATCCATTTTGTCTACAAGACTTACCACGTAGGGCTCACCAGACGCTTTAAGAGAAAAGATTTTGAGGGTATACAAAAAATTAATGAGCTCCGCGGACCGATTTGGGCCTATTTACTGGTCTGCACCCTTTATAGTGCATAAAGTATTTTATTTTCTTATAAAACCACCCTTAAGACAAAGGGAAGTGTTCACTGACCATGAATCTGCAAAAAAAATTGAACAAAATTGAACCCTTTTCGAAATACAGGCCAATCTTGGAGGAGGGGCGGCCATTTTGTTTATGCAGTTTTAGCACGGTATCCATTATGTAATGCATCCATGGATCGATATGTGCATCGCAGTTCCTTTTTTAATATTACAAGTCTTCAAAGTAAGCAAGGAGCAATCGTTGAATGCTTCAAGATTGTTGAGTTCACAGCCAGGGGTTGTGACGGGTGGCCAGGGCTATGCGACAATTTATTTCGGGGGGGGGGGGGGGGGGGAACAAGAAGGCTAACAAGAATTGGTCCAGCAAGTGGACTCTAGCTAGGGTTAGGCTCGCTAGGGTTAGGTTCGCTAGGGTTAGGGCAACTAGGGTTGGACTATTTTTGAGGACTCTTCGCATCTTGTTTGCAAGACTGATGTTTTTATAATTTTTTTCCCCGGTTTTTGGGATAGTTGACTGACTTGGGGGTCAAAGAAAAGGTGTTTGATAAAGCAAACGCGCAACAATATCACTGGCCAAAAGTTGCTACCCTCGTCACGGGTAACCCTCTTTGCTATGCTCTTTTGTCTTTGCATGAATATAAAGAACTTCACTAAAAAGGCTGAAAACATGCACAAACAAATGAAAATCCTAACCCATATTTGTTTTGCCGAAATAATTCAAACTCAGTCCACTCCAAAGCGAAAATACAGTTATTTACGCAGGGGAATCCCCAAGCATTTACACGCACGCGCGTTGACTATGGCAAACATGGCCGCCGTATGCTTTATTTCGGAAAAATCTAATTTATGGTAATTTTAATGGATTTAAAAGGAAACTAATAGTTGAAAACGACATGTCAGATAGTGCAAAAGTTGTGTCCGTCAATATTTTCTGCCTACAGTTCACTTTAGCGACATTTAAAGGGCAAAATTGCAACGGCATGCCGCCATCTTGGATTTCGCTATATAGGGTGCAGACCAGTAAATAAATTCCCATAGGCTCCCACGCAAAATGGCCAATTTCAAAAAAATATTAAAAATACTCAGAAGTTTCTGAGGCAATCGACCAATACGGCAAAATAAAGGTGAAAACTTCAATTTTCATTTTCTTTTCAATTTTCTATAGGTTAACCGATGACTTTTTGCGCAAAGTACATTCAAAGAAAAATACCCCTAAAATGGCCGAATTGACCGGTGCCAGACCAAAAATAGTACCCCTCCACTACAGGGAAAAAATAGAGCGAATTTAGGGCCTGATTTCATCCAAACGGCTCAGAGGTGAAAGTCCAAACTCTGGTGATCGGGTTCCATCCATTTTGTCTACAAGACTTACCACGTAGGGCTCACCAGACGCTTTAAGAGAAAAGATTTTGAGGGTATACAAAAAATTAATGAGCTCCGCGGACCGATTTGGGCCTATTTACTGGTCTGCACCCTTTATAGTGCATAAAGTATTTTATTTTCTTATAAAACCACCCTTAAGACAAAGGGAAGTGTTCACTGACCATGAATCTGCAAAAAAAATTGAACAAAATTGAACCCTTTTCGAAATACAGGCCAATCTTGGAGGAGGGGCGGCCATTTTGTTTATGCAGTTTTAGCACGGTATCCATTATGTAATGCATCCATGGATCGATATGTGCATCGCAGTTCCTTTTTTAATATTACAAGTCTTCAAAGTAAGCAAGGAGCAATCGTTGAATGCTTCAAGATTGTTGAGTTCACAGCCAGGGGTTGTGACGGGTGGCCAGGGCTATGCGACAATTTATTTCGGGGGGGGGGGGGGGGGGGAACAAGAAGGCTAACAAGAATTGGTCCAGCAAGTGGACTCTAGCTAGGGTTAGGCTCGCTAGGGTTAGGTTCGCTAGGGTTAGGGCAACTAGGGTTGGACTATTTTTGAGGACTCTTCGCATCTTGTTTGCAAGACTGATGTTTTTATAATTTTTTTCCCCGGTTTTTGGGATAGTTGACTGACTTGGGGGTCAAAGAAAAGGTGTTTGATAAAGCAAACGCGCAACAATATCACTGGCCAAAAGTTGCTACCCTCGTCACGGGTAACCCTCTTTGCTATGCTCTTTTGTCTTTGCATGAATATAAAGAACTTCACTAAAAAGGCTGAAAACATGCACAAACAAATGAAAATCCTAACCCATATTTGTTTTGCCGAAATAATTCAAACTCAGTCCACTCCAAAGCGAAAATACAGTTATTTACGCAGGGGAATCCCCAAGCATTTACACGCACGCGCGTTGACTATGGCAAACATGGCCGCCGTATGCTTTATTTCGGAAAAATCTAATTTATGGTAATTTTAATGGATTTAAAAGGAAACTAATAGTTGAAAACGACATGTCAGATAGTGCAAAAGTTGTGTCCGTCAATATTTTCTGCCTACAGTTCACTTTAGCGACATTTAAAGGGCAAAATTGCAACGGCATGCCGCCATCTTGGATTTCGCTATATAGGGTGCAGACCAGTAAATAAATTCCCATAGGCTCCCACGCAAAATGGCCAATTTCAAAAAAATATTAAAAATACTCAGAAGTTTCTGAGGCAATCGACCAATACGGCAAAATAAAGGTGAAAACTTCAATTTTCATTTTCTTTTCAATTTTCTATAGGTTAACCGATGACTTTTTGCGCAAAGTACATTCAAAGAAAAATACCCCTAAAATGGCCGAATTGACCGGTGCCAGACCAAAAATAGTACCCCTCCACTACAGGGAAAAAATAGAGCGAATTTAGGGCCTGATTTCATCCAAACGGCTCAGAGGTGAAAGTCCAAACTCTGGTGATCGGGTTCCATCCATTTTGTCTACAAGACTTACCACGTAGGGCTCACCAGACGCTTTAAGAGAAAAGATTTTGAGGGTATACAAAAAATTAATGAGCTCCGCGGACCGATTTGGGCCTATTTACTGGTCTGCACCCTTCAGTGTGTGCGATGTCGCGTGCAGCGTGCGTGCAGCGTGAGCGATGGATACGTTTCTCGAATGTGATCGTCGTTTTAGGAAAGGTTTTTCATAATATTTTGGGGATTTAGTATGTGAAAAATGACTTCATACTTGGCCAAATCGGACAAAACAAACGAGAAATTCAGGTAAGATTTACCTGATCGGGAAAATTATGTTTACGGTAGGCCTGTTTTTTTACGTGTGCTATATAGGCCTAACGTTATACCGTATACGCTACAACCCCCCCAAAAAAACAATTAAAAAGTTAAGAAAAGAAAATGATGACGTCATCGCGATCGGGATTTCCGATTTTTTCCGCTATTTTTTCAAACTTGCTCTCACACCCCTGAAAAAACGTATTTTCAGCTGGGGAAATAATAGTTTGGTAGAGACAAAACTAGGTCCCAGAGAAAATGGTCGACCAAGTCCCTAAAAAACGTATTTTCAACCGGGGAAACAAAAGTTTGGTAGAGACAAAATAATGCAGGTCCCACTGGAAAAATGGTCGGCCAAGTCCCTTAAAAACGTATTTTCAGCCAGGAAATAATAGTTTGGTACAGACAAAATAATGCAGGTCCCAGAGAAAATGGTCGGCCATGTCCCTAAAAAACATGTTTTCAGCCGGGAAAATAATAGTTTGGTAGAGACAAAATAATGCAGGTCCCAGGGGAAATGGTCCGCCAAGTCCCTAAAAAACGTATTTTCAGCCGGGGAAATAATTGTTTGGTAGAGACAAAATAATGCAGGTCCCAGAGAAAATGGTCAGCCAATTCCCTGAGAACGTATATTCAGCCGTGAAAATAATAGTTTGGTAGAGACAAAATAATGCAGGTCCAGAGAAAATGGTCAGCCAATTCCCTGAGAACGTATTTTCCGCCGGGGAAATAATAGTTTGGTAGAGACAGTAATGCAGGTCCCAGAGAAAATGGTCAGCCAAGTCCCTTAAAAACGTATTTTCAGCCGGGAAAATAATAGTTTGGTAGAGACAAAATAATGCAGGTCCCAGAGAAAATGGTTGGCCATGTCCCTAAAAAACGTACTTTCAGCCGGGAAATAATAGTTTGGTAGAGACAAAATAATGCAGGTCCCAGAGAAAATGGTCGGCCAAGTCCCTTAAAAACGTATTTTCAGCCGGGGAAATAATTGTTTGGTAGAGACAAAATAATGCAGGTCCCAGAGAAAATGGTCAGCCAATTCCCTGAGAACGTATATTCAGCCGTGAAAATAATAGTTTGGTAGAGACAAAATAATGCAGGTCCCAGGGGAAATGGTCAGCCAAGTCCCTTAAAAACGTATTTTCAGCCGGGGAAATAATTGTTTGGTAGAGACAAAATAATACAGGTCCCAGAGAAAATGGTCAGCCAATTCCCTGAGAACGTATATTCAGCCGTGAAAATAATAGTTTGGTAGAGACAAAATAATGCAGGTCCCAGGGGAAATGGTCAGCCAAGTCCCTAAAAAACGTATTTTCCGCCGGGGAAATAATAGTTTGTTAGAGACAAAATAATGCAGGTCCCAGAGAAAATGGTCAGCCAATTCCCTAAAAAACGTATTTTCAGCCGGGAAATAATAGTTTGTTAGAGACAAAATAATGCAGGTCCCAGAGAAAATGGTCAGCCAATTCCCTGAGAACGTATTTTCAGCCGTGAAAATAATAGTTTGGTAGAGACAAAAAAATGCAGGTCCCAGGGGAAATGGTCGGCCAAGTCCCAAAAAAAAACGTATTTTCCGCCGGGGAAATAATTGTTTGGTAGAGACAAAATAATGCAGGTCCCAGAGAAAATGGTCAGCCAATTCCCTGAGAACGTATTTTCAGCCGTGAAAATAATAGTTTGGTAGAGACAAAATAATCCAGGTCCCAGAGAAAATGGTCAGCCAAGTCCCTAAAAAACGTATTTTCAACCGGGGAAATAATAGTTTGGTAGAGACAAAATAATGCAGGTCCCAGAGAAAATGGTCGGCCAAGTCCCTACAAAACGTATTTTCAGCCGTGGAAATAATAGTTTGGTAGAGACAAAATAATGCAGGTCCCAGAGAAAATGGTCAGCCAATTCCCTAAAAAACGTATTTTCAGCCGGGAAATAATAGTTTGTTAGAGACAAAATAATGCAGGTCCCAGAGAAAATGGTCAGCCAATTCCCTGAGAACGTATTTTCAGCCGTGAAAATAATAGTTTGGTAGAGACAAAATAATGCAGGTCCCAGGGGAAATGGTCGGCCAAGTCCCTAAAAAACGTATTTTCCGCCAGGAAAATAAGAGTTTGTTAGAGACAAAATAATGCAGGTCCCAGAGAAAATGGTCAGCCAATTCCCTGAGAACGTATTTTCAGCCGTGAAAATAATAGTTTGGTAGAGACAAAAAAATGCAGGTCCCAGCTGAAATGGTCGGCCAAGTCCCTAAAAAAACGTATTTTCCGCCGGGGAAATAATTGTTTGGTAGAGACAAAATAATGCAGGTCCCAGAGAAAATGGTCAGCCAATTCCCTGAGAACGTATTTTCAGCCGTGAAAATAATAGTTTGGTAGAGACAAAATAATCCAGGTCCCAGAGAAAATGGTCAGCCAAGTCCCTAAAAAACGTATTTTCAACCGGGGAAATAATAGTTTGGTAGAGACAAAATAATGCAGGTCCCAGAGAAAATGGTCGGCCAAGTCCCTACAAAACGTATTTTCAGCCGTGGAAATAATAGTTTGGTAGAGACAAAATAATGCAGGTCCCAGAGAAAATGGTCGGCAGATGAAAAGGTCATCTCCGGCAGATAAAAAAAACTTAATACTCCATCTGTGCCAGCACGTCTTTTCCGCGTTTTGTCTGCTGGCATTCATGAGCAATGTAGCTGTCGATGTTTATTCATCACACCTTTTGTCGACACAACAAAGGATTACAGGGAGTCCATGCTCATTAACTGGGCAATGCTTGAGTGCACAGTCCGGGAAGTCTGCAGATTCCCACTGTCCTTGGCAACGGCAGACCGAACGGGAATACTGCAGACTTGCCGTGACAGAACGCGTAGTCAATTTGGGGACGGCGCCTTAATGATATATAATAAGATTTACGTGCAAATATCTATAGCAAGATGTAAACAAAGTTTTGAGTCACGCAATTGGACATCACATGTACATGTACATGTTCTACACAGTGAATTATGTACAATTTTTGTACATATATAGTGTATGGGAAAAAGAGTCAATCGATCATCATATTTTTTGTACATGACCATATTTTCACGTAACACAATGTGAGAAATATTTAAAAATTCATATAAAATCAAGAGATGCCGTAAATGTTCACTTCAAATCAACGCTGTAAGAACTTTGTCTGGGCCTTTGTATGGTTAAAATTGACTGTTTAAAAGTGTATGAGGTGTATCAAACTCCTGTGTTGAGGCTATCATGTGTCTGTTTGTAGCTCTATGATGTAATGAAGCACATTCCAATCACCTTGCAATGGCTGCCATCTGGTACTAATCAGAGTCTCTTGTAATCACATTACAAGCAGTTTTCACTGATGTACTCATGTAATTACTGAGTAAACAGTATTGGAATAATTCAGTAATTTTCCCTTTAAAAGAGCATAACTTCCGGTTGAATGACGTCACAGATTTCAAACTTCACATACATGTCGAGGTACATTAGTGCTTCACACCTACCAAATTTGGCGGAAATTCATTGTTTACTTTCGGATTACGTAATCATTGTATGTCTTTAATCAACCGTAGAGGGCGCTATATAGCCCGTATGACGTCATTGTTTATATTTTCTGAAAGCCCAAGACCTTCTCTATCTTTTAGCCAAGTATGTTTTATGTGCCCAAATCCTTCCGTTTTAGAGTTATTTTGAGTCAAACTTCAACTTCCGGTAACACCGGAAGTGGAGGTCATTTGTACACAACATTGAATATATTAATTGTTGACATTCACGTGTTGAGTAACATATGTCAATATCAAAACCATAGGTTATGTGGTTCTCAAGTTATTAAGCACCAAAGTTTTTCCTAAAAACGCGTGTAATTTGATACCCGATGACGTCATCATGACGTCAATCTTCTAAATACAACTTGGCATCATGACCGAAGTTCCCACCAAGTTTCAAGTCAATATCTTGTAACTGTGATATAGAAGTCCTGCTGACAAGTTTGGGTGGAAGGAGAAAAAAAAAAAAAAAAAATTGAAAAAAAAAAAACTCGAACAATAACAATAGGTGTTCGGCTTGAACCCGAACACCTAATTATCATAACCTTGTTGTGTATTTTATTTAGGCATTTGATTAAGATATGTGTTATGCTTTTGAAGAGTGCACTTTTAATCTTATGTCATGTGACTTGGTCATGTTTGTGTCACAAAGAAAGACCTTGCCTTACATTGTCTATTGGTGAAAGAATCATGATCCTAGCTCGTATTACTATTGAATAAGGAGCCACTTCTGTTTGACCGGAAGTATAGGTCACAGTGATACGACTGAATGATACGACTGAAATTAAACAAAGACTGATCATTGCACGAAATGTAATGATATCCCTCACTTCAATATGGAAAGACAAAGCCATTTCTATCAAGACTAAAAAGAGACTCCTCCAATCTCTAGTCTTTTTAATAGCCACTTATGGATCAGAGTGTTGGGTCACAAAAACAGCAGACACAAAGGGAATCCAGGCATTCAAGTTCTGGTGCTATAGACGTCTGCTAAGAGTTGGGAGCCGGCCTTTGCTAGCATGATTTACCCACCTTGGTATAGATTTGGACCTTTCGGATGAAAACAAAATTGGAATGTTTATTCTGAAATTTGCCAGACTTATATTTTACGTAAAACACAAAAACTGCTGACTCATCAAACTGGTTGGTCTGTTAACCAAAAAAAACCCACCATCTTACGTTGTTATAAACGCCATATCACCAATGGTAAAACAAATTTTGGAGGGAGATAAAACAATGCAGAGATTGAGTCAGCAAAGTGGCTACAAAATATATTCTCAGCTGCAGGGAAATTCAATGTCGGAGAACAAAACAACATATAGGTCGCAAAGAAAATGGTACCAAGTGCCAGGCTCAGAAATTAATTTCCATGGCTCTGCATACCATAAGCGCAGAACAACCACTTTAATATGGAAGCAAACAATTCTGTGCTTCGACACCCTGTTTTATGGATGAGTAATTTCAAATGTACCTGAGTTCAGTCAACAATTTTCCCCCTGAATCTCTAGGGCCTATGTCTTTCAGTTTGAGCCACTGACGAGTGAACGTGCATGTAACCACTGCATCCATTTGCTTGCCAGTTCACTGGAGGGAAAACACCTTGCATAGACTTGATCATTTTGTCATGGCAGTGCGCTTCAGAACTCCAGCGGCCGATTTCACGAAACGCTAAGACGCGTCTTAGGATGGGTAACTCGTCCTATGTCAGGACGCGTCCTAGGATCGATTTCACCAAAGTTAAGACGCGTTCAATGCATCTCAACTTCCATAGCAACGCGGCTGAACTCGTCTCAACAGGGATGCCAGACTTCCGGCAATTGCCATAATTCCGGCTTTCTCATATTTGAAAAAGCCTCCGGCCGTCTGCATTTGTGGTTCGGAGCGACAATAAACACTTGTGAAATTACCGAAACTACCATTCACACAGCGCTTTCCTACATGCCTGCCGCGCAATACAGTTGTGTACATGTACAGCTTGATTTACACTCATAACATCGCAGTATGTACCGCTTGCTGCCGACCCCGATCGTAGTCCACGGTCCGTCCGAGCGCTACTTCACCGTGCATGCCACATTATCCCACAAACACACATCGTACGCACGTTGTGTACTGTATACATGTTGATGTACATGTACATGATGTGTACATGTACGGAAAGCTTTCCTACCGACGCCTGTGGTTGAGACTTTTGCTGCGCTGGTGCACTTTGCGCGGAGTACCAGTATCATGCATTGGAAATTCAATGGCATGGCGTGCGCGATGATTGTTTACGACTTACCATGGGGGAAGAAATTCTCACGCTAGTCACAGTGCGACCGTTGATTTCGGAGGGATTTCACAATGTTTCTACTTAGCCAATAGGACAAAAATGACTGATTGAAATTCAAGTAAGATTTAGCTGCTGAGGAAAACGCGATTTTTGATACTTCAGAATTTCGGAAGGAATATTTTACAGGAATCTCGTAACTAAATTACAAGCGTACATCGGCGTAACACTCAGTACTCCAGCCGTGTTTTTTGCACGTGTTCGATGTCGGAATTCTTTATGTTTTTCTTTATTTTGGGGGTCACCAAAGTACGTAATTTTTTCGTGAATTAATTTATCGGAACACCGGATCCCGACCGAAAAAACTCGGTCGGGTTCCGGAACAAAAAAATCCCAAGATGACTCAGCCTTGCAGGATACATTAGGTGAGTGTTTTTAGCATGACATGTATCAATGTTCATTATGTGTAATGTATACGTGCTTTTTTACGTCCGGTGTGCGCATATTCGCCTACTTCATCCATTCCCCAAAAAATTCCGGCCCTGGACTGATAACCCACTGGCATCCGTGGTCTTAACTTAGGACGGGTCTGAGGGTCGTCTTATCTGCACAAACACGTACATATCAAATACTGAACAGCAACAATGCCGATGGCGCTTACGCTTCTTGCTGAGTGATAGCGACTCGCCGGGCGGGGAGCCAGAGGTAGGCCTAGCCTATAGGCGAGTTAATATTCCGTGACCGGAGAAATCCACTTGATAGTTTAAAATGACAAGGAAAACGTAGAGGATTTGTCTATTGTTTGACAGGGATTATTTTAAGATTGGCATATGAATTTGACCTCGTCGCCAATGTGAGTACGTTATTTCAGACGAAAACTTTTCGCCCGAACAACAACCGGCCAATCAGCCATCTTGAGTTTACGCACTTCATTCATGCTGCGCGCGCATACCGCAAGCATAAAACTACGGCTGTTGCTTGCACTCGCTCCAATTGAATCAAGTAAACATGGTGCAGCCGTTGTATTTGGAAAGGCCATCCTCGTCCAATAAACTACAATTTATTTATCAGCATGGCAGACTGATCTTGGCTAAGACGCATTTGGTGAAATCGATCCTAGGATGCGTCATAGCTAAGATCGATCTTACGGCTAGGACTTGTCCTAAGTCCTGAGATCGATCCTAACATAACTAGATGTGTTTGTTGACAAACACTGAGCTGTTTCGCGTATGTTTTTATAAATAATGTGAACGCAATTGTCCCAGTACAGAGAAGTTGCGGTGGTTTAATTGTCGTAAACAACTATCAGGAGCGTCGTCACTCGTCCATTAATACACGTATACAGATACATGTACATACACATGCCCATGGGAAACACAGAAATGGCTGAGTCTACTATAGACCAGCGCGCATAGTATGCATGGTTGTGCATATGGGCGGTAGAAACAGAAAAATGATTGATTTTCTAGCCCGTCGTGCTCCGTTCACGTGTACACAATTGGCCCACTACTCACTACTACTATATATAGCCATATCAGCGGTTCAAAAAGTTCCAAAGCACGTACATGTTTTGTGTTATTGTGTTTGACTCTAAATGGCAAATTTTTTTTTTTTTAAATCAATAAAAAATCAGGCGATGACGTCATCGTGACGTCACTTCACATTAGTGATACTAATACCATTTCCTACCTACCAACCAAGTTTCAGTACGATCGGATATTCGCTTATATGTGTTTCTGGGGAAAAAATGGCAAAATGAAATATTCAAAAATCAATAAAAAACCAGCCGATGACGTCATCGTGACGTAACTTCACATGTAGGATACTAGTACCATTCCCTACCTACCCACCAAGTTTCATTACCATCGGATATTCCCTTATGTGTGAATCTGAAAATCAGATTTTTGATGACGTCATCAGGACGTCACAACGTTTTTTTATTTTGTGGTATGTGCCTATAGCCTAACAAACATTTTGCCGAAAAAATTTCGAAAATACGACTTGTCGTTCATGAGATATAAAGAAAAGGTCCAAAAATTTAATAATTCGTATAAAATCACACGATGACGTCATCGACACGTGACTGCAATTTTTGTCTATAACACGTGCCCATATACTTGCATACCAAGTTTGAGCTGCATCGGACTTGCCGTTCCGGAGATAAAGAGCCTTAAAATTTGCACTTTTATGATGACGTAATTGTGCACGTGATGACGTCACGATGACGTACATACGCGGGACACTATTCGGGGTGGTGGTCTAACTATGTGCCAAGTATGAAGTTGATCGGAATTCGCATAATGGTAGAAGTGACTTGAAGAAAAACCCTGTGTTATGTCTATGGGAAAAAAGGGAACAAGAAAAAAAACAAGAAACTAGAGGTTGTGTCTGTTTAAAACAGAACACATGGCTTTTCCGCATATGATATAGAATATTTCTCAAATTGTATCACTTATTTTGTCAGTTTAAGACATGTGGTTTAAAAGTATCAATTATTTCAATGTAGAAAACTAAAGTTTAACACATTTAGTTGCAGGGTTTATGGAACACATTGCTTGTCATTTAGAATTGTGTCACAAAAAAAAACTTGCCTAACATTGACTTTTGGTGAAAGAATCATGGTCACAGCTCTTACCACTTTTAAATGATGAGCTACTTCCTGTTTGACCGGAAGTAGAGGTCACAGAGGTCAAGCAATGTGTCACAAATGAAAGACCTTGCCTAACATTGTCTATTAGTGAAAGATTCATGATCATAGCTCTTACCACTTTTAAATGAGGAGCTACTTCCTGTTTGACCGGAAGTAGAGGTCACAGAGGTCAAGCAATGTGTCACAAATGAAAAACCTTGCCTAACATTGTCTATTGGTGAAAGAATCATGATCATAGCTCTTACCACTTTTAAATGAGGAGCTACTTCCTGTTTGACCGGAAGTAGAGGTCACAGAGGTCAAGCAATGTGTCACAAAGAAAGACCCTGCCTAACAATCACGTTTGGTGAAAGAGGCAACTTAGTATCTCAAACCGTTAATTTTTTGTTGATTTTCAAATAACATACTGACACCACCGCAGTTTCTTGTTTTAATCAAAAGAGGGCGCCATTCAAAACCGTGTGCTCGATTCATGCATTACTTGAAAGGTAGATTGTTACGTATGCGTAGTTGTCTTGTCAAAACAGTATACGCTGGCAACTATGATAAGGAAATGAAGGAGAATACGGCATATATAACACAGGCAATCAACCACATGCCCGCGCCTTGCATTTATTGACCAATATTTTTACGTACAAGTCAATGGGGAAGCGTGAACAATATTTTTAAAAATCATAAAAAATAAACAAATGACGCTGTCTTGACGTAACTTCATAATTACGATCCCGAACCTCCATTTTACCAACCTACCAATTTTCAAGGTGATTGGCCGTTCCTGCTATGCGTTATAAAAATCGCATTTTTTATGACGTCATGATGACGTCACGGATTTTTTGTCTATGCAGTGTTCATCTATGTTGTATGCTGAAGAATTATCAAAAAGAAATTCAAAGATATCTTGTTTCGTTTAATACTAGATATCGTTAAAAGAACTTTAATGACCCAAAATTTCAATAAATCATAACAAATCAGGGATTGACGTCATGATGACGTCATTGCAATTTTTCGATATAACACTTCCCGACTTAGATACATACCAAGTTTCAACTCAATCGGACTTAGGGTTCGTTCATAATTGATGTCTGAAGTTTGCCCCTTTAAGACACTGTCACGTGACACCTGATGACGTCATGATGACGTAAATGTTGCGCATACAACTACCCTATAGGGACTTTGTTTTGACCTAGTTTGATCAAAATCGGCAATTTAAAAGTAGCCAAAGTGGCACCGAGAATGCACATGTGCTTTGTCTATAGGAATTTCAACGACAAGAAGAAGAAAAAAAAAAAAATCTGAACAAAACAATACCTTTTCCATTGAACATGGAAAAGCCAAAAAAAAAAAAAATAATAAAAACAAAAGCTGTTCCGCTGCATGCGAAACAGCTAAAAAGAGTTTCGTGAAATCGGCCCCAGGCTCTGAAAATACTCCTTGGCCCACATGCCCACTTTCAAGGATATCATTGTCATAATGATTTACTTTGTGGTGACCAGGCTGCGACAAATCGCCTGTCCGATAGCCCGGGGCAATCAAATTTTGTTTCGGGCAATTAAAATTTTGACTTCCTCTGCCCGATCGGGCAAGTCCAGAACAGCTTACCTGCATAAGTACATCTATACCAACAGCTTTATGCTTTGAACTTTAATTATAATTCCAATATGATACAAAAAATAGTCCAGTCGTATGTGCTTAACACATTTCCATTGTGTTTGACCATTATGGCAATCCGCAATCGGCACAGCTGTTATCGACGTTGATATAAACTAACACCATTTCTCCCCAGCTGATCAGGGTTTCCAACGTACGTTCTAAAACAGCGTAAGCTACTGGCTGAGAGAGCAGTTTTTCTTTTTCAGAGCACTTGTAAACCAATCAGAATGAAAGATCTTACACACGAACAATAATTATTCCCATGCGCGGCATGCGGTCCTAGCCTTGATTCAAGAAGTTGTTGCTGTGAATACTCAAACGTAACTGATCACCTGCACTGCAGATCTGCACGCGCATACAATTATGTACAGACAACCTATTGTGACTGAGACTAGCGCAGTCTCGTTGCTGAGTCACGTGCGTTCATTGCCGCTGTTCTGTCAGTTGCGTGTACACGTGTACGCTCGCTGAAAAAGATGTGCATCTCTGTGTTTTGTGTAGGGGTTACGTGTACGTGATAGAACAGCGGCAGCCACATGCATGATCTCGGTCATAAAGTTTTCGGAACGGACGTATGGAATGCTTGAATGGCCGTCCAATGCGATCAGATTCTGATTCATGTTTTTTTTTTCATTTCGTTGTTCACATAACGATTCCTTCTTTAACTTTTCTTCTTTAAGTCATAATAATATCACGTATCTATTATTCAACTCTTACCAATCGCAACTATAGTTCCTGTATCGATGTCAAAAGCAGATTTCTTACCGCAATCTGTACCGAACCTGCCGCGTACCACAATTACCGAGCATGCATGCCGTGATATCGAGCTCGGCCGCGATCCACGGTCTGTCCGAACGCTACTTCGCCGTGCATGTCACATATACACACATTATACACATTGTACACTTTGTGTGTTGTGTGCTGTACATAAACATGTGGATGTACAGTACATGTACGTGAAAGCTTCCTGCCCGCGCGCGACACACGTGGTTGAGACTTTCGCTAGTGCACTTTTGCACAATACCAGGCATGAAAAATGACGTGCGTGATAAGTTTACGTCAATGCGATCGTTGATTTCGGAAGGATTTCACGATGTTTCTGCTTGACCAATTGGACAAAATAACTACATGAAATGATGAAGGAATATCTTGCTGGGATCTTGCAACTCTACATGTAAATTACAATTTAATGATCTCGGTGTACACTCGACACTGCACTCCAACCGTGTTTTTACATGTGTTAGACGTCGGTGATCGATGTCGGAAATTTTGTTATGTTTTTCTTTATTTTTCCGTGAAATCTTGGGCAAGTTTTGATCCAATTCGGGCAAGCAAATTTATGACATGGCTTGCCCGATCGGGCAACCTAAAAAAAAAAATTTGTCACAGCCTGGTGGTGACCTATAAGGTTTGTGTTCACCAGCCTCAGAAAAGAAGTGGCGCCGATCCCTCCAAATTTGCGTCAAGATTTTTGATAGAACCATGGTCCTCTCTTCACCTTTTGTGCTTAAGCATGTTAAGCAGTGCAACAGATGAGCTGAGGCTTCCTGCTATCACTATGTGAGGCAATCTAACAGGCACCTTGCAAGACCTGAAAATGAGAAACAAAGCAAATCAGTCAGTTTTTTAAAGCTTGATTTATTTTGGGTTAGGTACGACAAGAACTGTGGAAATTTTGAGAAAGAAATAAACTATACACATGATACAAAAACAAAATGGCAAAACCCAATTATAAATCGGCTTGAACATGATTGGAAACATTTTGTTTTTACATGTAAGACTGTTCTCCCTTCTTTTATTTCATGACAACGACAACGACAACGACATGGTATGGAACTCCACATTTATAATGCCGATTAAAGAAAAATGGCACTCCTTCATATATGCTATTTTCCGCATTATACTGCTATTCTGACACCCAAAATGCGTGACAAAGCCATATTTATACCTATCTTTTTCTCACTTAAAAAAGGGTAGCTCGAAAGTCACGACGACCAAAACAAACTTCGAGACCCCAAGTTTTGACATATGATTGTCATTTTCCCAGAATAAATGGGGTTTTAATAATATAATTGACCAATGAAGGTAATTTTAAAAAAAATGCGTTATTTGCATTGAAAGCAGACCCTAAATTTGATAATTGTAATGTTTTTAGTAAAATGCATTACAACAATGATTTTTCTTAAATTGTAGTGAGAGGACAACATTTTTCGTTTCCCGGGGTCAAAGAACATATATGAATTGCTCTGCATACACAGCTCATCAATTATTGTGGTAGTCAAACAAAATGCTGTGTTGCATAGTTAATAGTGAAGTTGTAATTTTGATACATTATCTATTTATCTGTATTTCAGGTTTGTCTCCAGACCTACAGGCAATGGAACAAATACGACGCATCATGCGACCAACAGATGTCCCTGACCAAGGACTTCTTTGTGATCTTCTGTGGTCAGATCCAGACAAGGAGACAAATGGCTGGGGAGAAAATGACCGGGGGGTGTCATTTACATTCGGTCCTGAAATAGTCTCCAAATTCCTTAGTAGACATGACCTTGATCTCATATGTAGAGCACACCAAGTAAGTATTCTACTTAAGTTGCTTTTTTGCTATATAAGTTTGTAGTAAGATATTAAAAGTAGATGTTACACCCCAGGCAATATTGAATGTATTACACCTTGGTGTACCGTTAAGTTCCATGTATACAGCGCACTTTTTCTCACCTCAGCAAAAATCATGGGTATACATGGGTACAGACCGCTGGCGGTCTCTTGAGTGTGGTTTGTGATCATTTGCGCCACGCCAAGTAAAAGCATGTGATGCACTATTGTCCGTATCGGCAGTAACTGTAACCAATTAGCGCGATGTCTGACTCAAAATTGAGCGAATGATTCATGAATTTGAAAGATACCATTTAAAAAATCTAATATTTCCGACTCTGCCGATAGGCCAAGAAAAAGTTTGAACACGCAAACTCGGTTACGATTAGGATTAGAGACATTGAAAATAGCATGCGAAAACACAGTTGGAGCACCTCAACATACACACCACAGTGGGCTAGTGGACATGTGCATTTACAATAACAGTACATGCAAGCTCCGGACCGTGACGGTCGGACTGTGGGAACATGGTCGGACGTACACATTTCATTTATTAAGAATGTCGTGATTGTTCAATAAACTATCAAACCTGTGTCTGGAGTCATTATTTTTAATCAGCAATAGTCACGTTTCCATTGGGAAATGTCCTTATAAATCCTCCCGGGTAAAAACGTCCCGACAGGGTTTTGCTGCAAAGTGCATTGCCATTTTGATTTGTTTTATTGTAAGATGACAATTTGAAAAGCGTTCGCAGATCGTCTAGCCAATCACAAAATTCGATACGTGCTATTGCGGATGTAGAATCAACAATCTGAGGTGCATTGAGCCAACTCGTACGCTGTTTGGTCAACTCATACGCCGCTAAACCTGTACGCCGACCAACTCGTAAGCTAATTACTAACTCGTAGGCAAGTAATTAATCAATTTTTTTTTTCGAGGGGCAGGTCGTTTTTTTTGTCGGGATATTTTGCGTGAGATTTGATTTGAGGGAATGGTAATTATTTTTAGAAAAAAAGCGCAGAATCCCTGAAATTCAGAGAAAAGTCATTTCATTGGAAATGGTGTAGTTGGCCGGCGTACGTAAAAGTTGGTTTAGTTGGACACGCAACGCTTGTAACACATTGTCCACTCACACAAATTTATATAACAGACTGGAATTGAGGAATGGAACGGAACGGGAATGTATTGTCCGTTATTATGTAGACTGCAGAGGAAGTCGATCTACTACTAAGGTAGAGATCGAATACTGTTTGCACGTGTGCACGATGGACAGGATGTAGGCTGCGCCGCACGCTTGGTACTGCTTTTGCTGCGGCGTGGTGCAGCGTGGTGTGGCACTGGTAGCCAATGTAGACGCTCTTCGGGCTGTTGCAAACTTTGGCAAAACATCGCTGAAAGTTATGAGTTGGATTGAGGAATTCATTGTTTTTATTTTTTCTTGAATTTGCAATTCTCAATTCTGCAGTTTTCCATATTTTTCTGGTCGTACACGGCTGATTTTTTTTTCTGCCGGCTGATGTCCAAACTTGGGGGTGCGCCGTATACATGGGACTTTACTGTACATTAATTTAGATGACTGCTATTTTTAGCGCAAGTGCGTTATGCTATTGTTGCATAGAAACTGCTCACGGTGTTCCTCTCAGGCCATCCATGATAAAAAACAATACAAATACATGTACTGTATCAGACCTCCCAACCTTTCTGGCAGAAAATTTCCACTTTTTTTTAGTTGTTTAGGATTTTCCACTCTTGTCCATTATTTTCCCCAAAAAATAGGTTTTTACCAGGCACATGGCATAATGAAAATTGAGTGTGCAAGTTGACTGTTTTCCAGTCCTCGCATCAGCTGTGACTTGTGCTACATGAATGTCACTCCTTGAGTGTCTGTTTGCTAGTGTAAATGTGGTACCCTAACTCCAAGATAGGGTTTATAATATCACTAGCGCAGCAGCACCATGATTATCTCAACTCCCGACGCATACCTGAACTCAACAGCAATGCGGTTTATAATCACACTAGCGCAGGGCAACATGGCAAAACAACAGCAAAACAACAGACCAAAACAACAGACCACAGATCGGTGGAATGAAGCTGGCAATAGAGAGACCGCATGGGAAGTACGGAAGCGCAGTGTTTGTCAAATCAAGCACTGTCATTGAATCCACTTCAGCAACTGCCGACAACAATATTGAGACATTGACAGTGGAACTTAATAGAATCATTGTATCATCCATCTACAAACCACCTGGTTCTCCATTCAACTTCAGTGACCCATTGGGAACCCCCAAAAAGAAACCATGGGTGATTATTGGTGACTTCAATAGCCACAGCACACAATGGGGCTACAGCGAGTCCAATAAAGATGGCGAAGCAGTTGAAGAGTGGACAGAGCAACAACAGCTGAGTCTAATACATGATCCAAAACAACCAAAATCATTCAACAGCAGCCGCTGGAGACGTGGATACAATCCCGATCTTGCATTTGCAAGTAACAACATAGCCTTACTGTGCCACAAGATGGTGATGGATCCCATACCACGCACACAGCACCGACCAATTGGCATCCAAATCAAAGCAGCTGTAAGCCCTATCTCTGCACCATTCCGCAGACGGTTTAACTACCAGAAAGCAAATTGGGAAGGCTTCTCCCTGGATTTGGATGCAGCAGTCACTAACATAGAAGCATCACCAGAGAACTATGGCCAGTTTGTGAACACCATCAAAGAAACAGCTTGGAGGAACATTCCCCGAGGCTGCCGAACAACTTACATCCCTGGTCTTACCCCAGATACAGCTGACTTATATGAGGACTACAAGATCATGTTTGAATCCGCCCCCTTTGATGAAACCACTACTGCCGCAGGTGAAAAGCTGATGTCAGCTATTGGAGAACAACAGCGTCAGTCTTGACAGAACTTGATCGAGTCGACAAACATGACAAACAACAGTAAAAGAGCGTGGTCTCTCATACGAAAGCTCAATAACGATCCTAGAGAAGCTGAGCAGCATTACAACACAACTGCTAATCAAGTGGCACACCAACTCCTACTGAATGGGAAAACAACCAAGAAGCAGCCGAGGGTTCATATGGACTGGCAAAAGTACAACGAAGACCAAGGTTTCACTGCTCCCTTCTCAATGGATGAACTGGAAGAAGGAATCTCCAACCTTAAAAATGGCAAAGCATGTGGGTTGGATGATGTCTCTGTTGAGCTGATTAAGCACTTTGGACCTCGCACAAAAGGTTGGCTCCTTCGATTCTACAATAAATACATGAACAGTAAAAACATTCCCAAGATCTGGCGGCGAACCCGTATAATAGCACTCCTGAAGCTGGAAAGGACCCATCAGAGGCAAAGAGCTTTAGACCCATATCTTTGCTATGCCACACCTACAAACTGTTTGAGCGGCTTATCCTCAATCGCCTCGCTCCTCAAGTGGATAAACTACTGATACCTGAACAGGCCGGGTTTCGCCCTGGAAAATCAACAACTAGTCAGTTGCTAAACCTCACACAACATATCGAGGATGGTTTTGAAAGAGGACATATCACTGGTGCTGTCTTTGTCGACCTGTCCGCAGCTTATGACACCGTCAACCATCGACGGCTGCTAGCCAAAGTTCTTGAGATGACAAAAGATGCCCACCTCACTGAGCTTCTCCAAACCCTGATCCAGAACAGAAGGTTCTTTGTTGAACTAGGAGGGAAAAGAAGCCGATGGCGCAAGCAGCGGAATGGCCTCCAGCAAGGAAGTGTCCTGACCCCATTGCTGTACAACATCTATACCAATGACCAGCCTACTGACAGCCAAACGAAACGCTTCATATATAGGCCCACACAGAGAAGACAAAGGCTAAGGTCAGCACACGCAACAACATCCTGCGTAAACTAGCAAACACAAAATGGGGTGCTAGTCCTGACACTATTCGTACCACTGCACTTGCCTTGAGTTTTTCCACTGCTGAATACGCCTGCCCTGCTTGGGAGAGATCACCGCATGCTAGGAAGATAGACTCTGCCCTAAATGCAAGCTGTCGCTCTATCACCGGATGTCTAAGATCAACCAACACTGACAAGGTGTACCTCCTTGCTGGCATTGCACCTCCAGACATCAGAAGAGCTGTCGCTAGCAGAGTTGAGCGCCAAAAGCAACTGACAGATGAAAGACACCTCCTGTACAATCACTCACCACCAAGCAGGCGGCTAAAATCAAGGAAAAGCTTCATCCACAGCACACTCCCACTGCAGTCAACACCTGGGGACACCCGCATCAAGATGTGGAAGGAACGGCTATCAACAATCCCAGATGTCACCAAGATGGGAATCCAGCCTACAGAATGTCTCCCACCAGGCGCAACTGAGCCCTGGAAGTACTGGAGGTGCCTGAACCGCCTCCGATCTGGCGTAGGACGATGCAAGGTGTCCATGAGTAAGTGGGGCTACACCACCGGCTCAACCACGTGTGACTGCGGCCAGGAACCCCAGACAATGCAACACATACTGAGATGCCCGGTCTTAGAGAGAGTCTGTTCAGTCAGCGATCTGGCACTAAATTCCCAGAGGGCACAAAAATGTGTGCAACAGTGGATTAACGTGGTATAAGGACACGAAAGAAGAAGAAGGGCAACATGCTCTCAATTCACGATGTGTTAAACACTACGCGAGGTAGGTTACGGCTATTCTTGCAATGTTTTGTCGATGTTCTTGCTAGCTGAGTCGGAATGGTCGGGTTCCGAAATACCGACCAATGCGATCGAATTCCGTTTCCGATTTTTTGTTCCGGTGTTCTGATGAAACAATAAAACACATATAAAAAATACTTTTTCTTAACTTTCTTCTTCAAATCTTAATAAAAATCACTTTTCTTTTATTCAATCTTACCAATCGTAAAATTAAAGTTTCTGTAGCGAAAAACTAGTGATGTGAAAAGCAGGGTCGGTCGTACACGTACCACCACCACATATTACATGCAGAGATGCAACTTTTCAGATTTTTAATCTGAAATCCAACTTAAATCTATTTTCCACGCCATTTCTGATTTTTTTCATCATCATGCTACTCTCGTAAAATGCTTTGAATTGTACAATTTATTTTGAAAAAAAAAACTAAAGATCAGAATCAAACTATCATGCGCGCACGACCTGCACCACGCGAATGAGTACCGTAAGGGTTCTTTTCAAAAAAGACTCCGCGGACTGTTCGCGAATGTACGCGTAAATCCGTCCGTTGCTAAGGACTGTCCCGTTCGCGAAGTCCGCTGCCAAACCGAGTCATGCGTTACGAAGTTAATGAGGCACCCGCGACTCCAGTGCCGTTGTTATTATAAATAACCACCTGAATAATTCATAGGATAAGCCCGTCTGTTTAGAATAACGCGACTTTCGCGGACTCACGCAACCAGTTGTAAAATGATTTTCGTTCGGTCTCAAACAGCGTTAGCGGCAAATGATCGGCGATCTTTCTCGAGGGAAAAAAGCCTGCCGGGTTGGAACAACGAGAAGTTTGACGGTGAGATAATGCTGTTCGCGATCTAAATAAAAGTGGAAGAAGATATGTTAGCGGCGTCGTGCCGCAATTCGTATCTGACTTTACAAAATGCTTGCCGAGGTATCAAACAATAAATTCTTAAAGATCATACCTGTCAAGTTCTTGCGTTTATACTCAGCTGGAAATTGACGAATCTTGATAGAAACGGGCGGTCACAAACGCTTTCAGTCGGGCGGGTGAAGCAAGGAATCCGAATGCAGTGATGAAGGAAAATCGTTGCGATCTTTATTACTTTCTTCCCCAAACAATTAATTCCCCTGGCTGAGAATATACTATTTTTCAGGGACTTGGCCGACCTTTTTTTTTTGGCTGCGACCTGCATTGTTTTTCTCCCCCAAAATACTTAATTCCCGGCTGGGATTATCTTTTTGAGCCTGGGACTTAATACCTTTTTCTCTGCGACCTGCATTATTTTCTTCCCCCGACAATTAATTCCCGGCTGAGAATGTATATTTTTTTCAAGAGGGACTTGACCAAAGAGTCCCCAGCTGTAATTTTGTTTTTAGCCTGGGAGTTCGTACCATTTTCTTTGCGATCTACATTGTTTTTCTCCCCCAACATTAATTCCCGGCCGAGAATATATTTTGTTTCAGGGACTTGGCCCGTTGCCGACCGTGGTTTTTCTGAGACTTGCATTATTCCACCTGAGCCTAAAACTCCTTGGTACCATTTTCTTATTTTGCTATCATCCCGTCGGGTATCTTATCTTTATAAAAACGGCATTACTGCCAAAACAACAAAACAACAAAACAGAAATTATATTTTATCTACAGCAATGGCCATTTAGAAATTTCGCCACACACAATTTACGAGTTCGAAATGACACATATTGCCTTCCTGGGAATAATTATGTGTATTATGACAATGAAGGACGACATGACATTATAGTTTATACAGAAACAATTAAGATTTTTTTTTGAACAAAGAAAAATTTACTGGAGCGGGATTCGAACCGGCGACCTCCTGAATACCGTACAGGCGCTCTACCAACTGAGCCATCCAGCCCTATGTTGGTGGTGACCCCAATAGTCAACTATCTTTGTTCGTTTGGCAGTCAGAAGCCAATGACTTAAATGACTTAAAATAACTCAGTCAGTTTCCCTTGTGGTTATTTCACGAATATATTAATTAAAAAGCCGTATCCTCTTTGAGTGATCCCCCATGTGCCGTTCCCAGGTTGCAGCATTGTTGCGTGTATCATTGAAAACGATCCCTGGGGTGTGGCGGTGTGTGTGTGTGGTTTCATGGCTTCTGACTGCCAAACGAACAAAGATAGTTGACTATTGGGGTCACCACCAACATAGGGCTGGATGGCTCAGTTGGTAGAGCGCCTGTACGGTATTCAGGAGGTCGCCGGTTCGAATCCCGCTCCAGTCAATTTTTCTTTGTTCACTTTTCAATGACTTAAAATAACTCAGTCAGTTTCCCTTGTGGTTATTTCACGAAGATTTTTTTTTGTTCTTTACTGCATTTCTTTTCTTTTCAATACAAGTAATAATTTACTTTTTCAATAAGACCGTCGCTGTTGCGTACTTCTTTTACTTTGGTTGATCATGCTAGTTTCCAAATAAATTTGCACCATGATTCGTAAATAGAGGCTACGGTTTATATTAATGTAGGCATAGGCCTGCTTTATATAAATATAAACGAGTTTCTTCATCATCTCTATCCATTTCAAAGTTGATATTGTTCATATTGTTCTCTGATGGATGGTCGACCACGACCACGTGGCAGTATGTCGTGATGCGTCACACTTTATCAAAAAAATACACCGATTTGTCGTTTCTCTGGCGCTGGAGCTACGTTGACAACTTCGGCTTGTCATCTGTATTATTAAAACAACAATGAAATACATTCATTAGTATTTACTGGATATACACCGTACGTCGGTATGGTGTATTTATTAAAAAATGTTGTATGATGTTTAGTAGTACATACTCATAGAACACTTCTATTTTAATCGGAGTATTGCGTAGGCTAGATCAACGTTTTACAATGTTTGTGGATTCCCAAAATATACCTGGTAATGACCAAGTAATGTAAGATAAAAGTCCCTCAAATAAAATATCGCGCAAAAAAATCCTGATATAAAAATGACCAACCCCTCGAAAAAAAGCCTGATTAATTACTTGCGTACGAGTTGGTAATTACCGTACGTTGGTCGGCGTACGGGTTTAGCGGCGTATGAGTTGGCTCAATGCACCTCAAATTGTTCATCCTACGTCCGCAATAACGCGTAGCTAATTTTGTGATTGGCTAGACGATCTGCGCGTGCTTTACAAATTGTCATCTTACGATAAAACAAATCAAAATGGCGGTTCACGTTGCAGCGAAACGCTGTCGCAAACTTGACGTTTTTACCCATGAGGATAAGGATATTTCCCAATGGAAACGTGACTATTGCTGATTAAAATAATGACTCCAGACACATATGATAATTTATTGAACAATCACGACATTTTCAAATGAAATATGTACGTCCGACCATGGTCCGACAATCGGACCGTCACGGCCCGGAGCTTGCATTTACTGTAATGTAAATGCACATGTCCACTCGCCCGTCATCGTGTGCACATTACTGCGCTCAAACTGTGTTTTCTCACGCTGTTTTCGGTGTTTCTAATCCTATCCCTAACCGATTTTTGCACTTAAGTTTTCCTTGGCCAATCGCAAGAGTCAGAAATATTAGATTTTTTAAATGTTATTTTCATGAATCATTCGCTAAATTTTCAGTTAGACATCGTGCTAATTACGGTATTTGGGGGGCATAGGTGGCAAGTGTGTTAGGCACTCGCCTCTCACCAATGTGGCCTGGGTTCGAATCCGGCCTGGGTCATATGTGAGTAGAGTTGTGCGTTGGTTCTCTCCTATGCTACGAGGGTTTTTCTCCAGGTGATCAGGTTTTCCTCCCTCCACAAAAATCAAACACTTTCGATCTCAGGCTGTACTCCGTGATCTTATATGGGTTGATGTGGCTGGCAGCCAAAGGCGCCCATGAAAGCCTGCTACTCGATTACGTTGAAGTCGCATCCTTCGCAATTCAGCACCCCAGCTGCCAGTAAGGATGATTAGCCTCCCAAATTATTATTATTATTATTATTTAATCTCACACGTAGTCGCCATTACAGTGATGAAGTCAGTCATACAGGGTAATTGCGGTATGAAACCAGACCTGTGTTTGTTGGTTACAAACACTGAGCTGTATGTTTTTTTTGTACACAATTGGCCCAGAGAAATTTAGCAGTGTCTTAATTGTCGTAAACAACTATCAGGAGTGTCGTCACGCGTCCATCAATACAACTATACAGATACATGTGCACACGGCCATGACAAACACAGAAATAGCAGAGTCTCGCATACTATAGGCAACCGCGCATTGTATGGTTGTGCATATGGGCAGTGGAAACAGCAAAATGATTGATTATCTACCTCGTCGTGCTCCGTTCACGTGTACACAATTGGCCCACTACTACGGATAGCCATATCAGCGGTCCAAACAGTTCCAATGCCTGTGTTTTGTGTTATGTTTAACTCTAAATGGCAAAATTAATTATTCAAAAAATCGATTAAAAATCAGTCGATGGCGTCATCGTGACGTTACTTAACATTGAGATACTAGTGCCATTTCCTACGGGTGCAGACCACTAAATAAATTCCCATAGGCTCCCACGCAAAAAACTGCCAATTTGAAAAAATAATTAAAAATACTTGGACGTTTCTGAGGCAATCGACCAATACGGCAAATAATGTGAAAACTTCAATTTCCATTTTCTTTTCAATTTTGTATAGGTTAACAAATAGGTTTGTATAGGTTGGGCCTATTTACTGGTCTGCACCCCTACCTACCCACCAACTTTCGTTACGATCGAATGTTCAATTATATGTGTTTTGGGAATAAAATGGCACAAGTAATTATTCAAAAATCAATATTAAATCAGTCAGTGACGTCATTGTGACGTCACTTCACATTTCTAATACTGGTATCATTTCCTACCTACCCGCCAAGTTTCATTACCATCGGATATTCCCTTGTATATAAATTCGAAAATCGTCTTTTTTATGACATCAAACATTTTGCCGAAAGAATTCCGAAAACACGATTTGTCGTTCATGAGATTAAAGAAAAGGTCCAAAAATTGAATAATTCGCATAAAATTGCACGATGACGTCATCAACACGTGACTGCAATTTTTGTCTATAACACGTCCCCAACTACTTAAATCTAGCAAGTTTGAGTTACATCGGACATGCAGTTCTGGAGATAAAGAGCCCTGAAATTTGCAATGACGTCATAGTGCACGTGATGACGTCATGATGACGTAAAGTTTCAAGGCCACACCTGGGGTGGTGGTCTAAGTATGTACCAATATGAAGTTGATCGGAATTGGCGTAAGGGTAGAACTGGCTCTTAGAAATCCCCCATGCTTTGTCAATGGGAAAAAAAGCTGAAAAATGACGGGAAAAAAAGAAAGAAGCTGTTCCGCCGTATGCGAAAAAGGTAATAAAATCTCCTCCATGATGTTGATAATGATGTGTTAATTTTGTTGTCTTTCAGGTTGTTGAGGATGGTTATGAGTTCTTTGCTAAACGTCAACTTGTGACACTTTTTTCGGCACCAAACTATTGTGGAGAGTTTGATAATGCTGGGGCCATGATGAGCGTTGATGAGACTCTTATGTGTTCCTTCCAGGTACCTATGAACATTGCTTCTTATTTTATTTGTGTTCACCCACATGGCCTTAACATTCAGGAAGGAAATGACTAACATTATTGTCTTGTACTTAATTATCCAATTGAAGGGCAATAGTGTTTGCATTATTCTATCTCCTTGATGTATATATCAATTATAGCAGATGATTATTTTGTTGTCTCCTTTTCATTCATCGACAGGTCCCCCTCCCCTGTTTTTTGGGTGTCATACCTTCTTCCCTTATCCCCTAATTACCATCATTGTTAATCCCAGCTCCACCTACCCCATTCTTGCCGTCTCCATTATTCACCTCTAATCATACCCACCTTCACCACCCAGATGCTCCTCTTTTGTCCTGACCTTCTCATCCATTTATCAGAGATGTAATTTTTCCGATTTTAATCGGAAATCCGACTTTTTTCTATTTTCTACGCCATTTCAGATTTTTTTCAGCATTTGGCTACTCCTCGTAAAATGCTTTGAATTGTACAATTTATTTTGAAACAAATAAAGATCGGAACCAAACTATTATGTAGGAGCGCACGATCTGCACCACGCGACTGGGTATTATCTCGCACATACTCACCATTACAGTGTTATAGTCAGTCATACAGGGTTATTGCGGTATGAAATATGAAGACAACTGTTGTGTGATGCTGTCAGTGACTGGAAATAGGTTTATATATTGACCTTTGACGCAAGTAAATGACCAATAGTTAGTCTTTATCTCATGGGCTCGCTGGATGCTCATTTCATGCATGTGGGATTCATGCTGCTGATTCGCGCTGTCACTTTTCGTTTGTGGGAAACCATTCAAACCAACGTGCCTACTTCAAAAGTACTAAATGCAACATTTAATTGTCAACAGAAAAAATGATCTTTGTGATATCGAAAAAGATGTCAAAGACAAAATACAATGAAGATACAGTCGAACCTCGTTAATACGAGGTCGCCGGGACCTACTGAAAATGCTCGTATTAAGCGGGGCCTCGTATTATGCGGGATCCATATTTTGTCAACCGAAATGCACGTGTGTGCGGTACACTGCACATACAGCATGCACTATCCCTCTGGTAACCCATAATTACGTGTCAAGTCCGTGTTTACATTTTAGAAGTAATTTATACTTAATAAATTTGATTGATAAATTTCATTTTGTTGAATTGTCACAGATGTAAAAGGGATTTAATTACAATATGTAAGAATAATAAAAACCAAGTACATAAATATGTAATAATCAAAATAATGACGGCACGAAAACGACATGAAAATTGCGAGTGGATGACAGCGACGAACGTTAGCACTGCACCGCACGTTCAGACAAGTTGGTTGCCAAACAATGTGTGCAGTATGAAGCAATGTGCACCGCAGGGCACCAGCGATATTTTGATGGACACGAGAGGGCGCTTTTTTAAACTTAAATTAATAAGTGCGTTCGTGGTGTTTTGTTTTTTTTGACACAGATTATTTTTTTAAGATGTCGGGTTTTTTTAGCAGCCCAACATCTGTCTTTTTTTCTCTCCCCTCTATGTAGCCAATCACAGAATTTGCGTAACGGTGTCGTAACGGTGACCAATCAGCGGAAGCATTGCATGAACGAAACCCATGCTGCAGTTTAGCCACATATCCGATCACGTGCATGGTGACCACGTGTAGCTGTAACATCGGCCTGTTGGTCGGGCCGCAGTCAGATCGTATCGGTGCGTTCATGGAATATTATTTTGTTCGGATACATGTTGGCTACACTTTGAAGAATTTGTTGTGACCAAAATCCTTTTTACAAGTCATCAGCAAGGTAAAATTGTCTGGAAATTAGCGTGGACTTTGGTTTGATTTTTGAAAGAAAAAAATGAAGAAGTTTTTCTCCTTACGAAAACGAATCGACAAAATGGAAGACCTCGCCGTTTTCCTCGGTCTGGTTTTGACTTTCGTGACAGCCAAAAAAAAACATGTGGATCACGCACAATAAAAAAAAAATACGACGCGCCGTACATTGTCTGTTTTTTGTTTACACTTTCCACTGGGCAAGCCGCTGGTAAAACCGCAGGAGGGGATTAGTGGGCACTAGTGCTGCGGTGAATATAGCTTTCGGCAACATGAAACAACGGCGACTTGGTGGTGGTGGGATTTTTCTTAATCTGTACAAAAAAATCCGAAAATCGCTTCCAAAAGAAGCCAGATTAAAAAATCCTCGTATTAAATGGGTTGTTTACAATGACTTTCACGCAACTGGGTCAGCCAAAAATGCTCGTATTAAAAGGTTTTTCGTATTATCAGTGCTCGTATTAAGCAAATATTTCCCCATACAAACGTGCACAACTCGGTCGGGACCGGAGTGATATGCTCGTCTTAACCGAGATCTCGTCTTAAGAGAGCTCGTATTAATGAGGTTCGACTGTATATGGCTTGAAGAAAAGGATAACAAATGGAGATTTCCAAGTTAAGTTTTAGGCCTACCAAATAAGAAAACTTTGTTTGCCAGGTAGGACGCTGCCTTAGTTCTAGCATCAGAAAAAGTTTGTCACGTTCGTAATTATTGAGTAAAATACATCTCAAGCTGCAACTCATGATAATTGTGAAAGACCAGCGATGATTATCGATGAACTTTTGATGTCTCCCTATCCTAGTCAACTACACATACTGTAGGTCTACAATACATCTGCACAACGTGTACATTTAGATGCATGCATGTTGTAATGCACGCAGGCCCATGCATGATAGGACATGCAAAGCCGACACTGCATGTGCGATGTTGTTTACCATTGTTTGGCTGTTTCAAGTTGTTGTATGAATTTGAAATGTTCGTGTTACCAATGATCTAACATGTGTGACTCTGACCAAGGCCTAGTCTTGGTCCAAGACTGTAAAGCTCGAAAACGGACTCCATCGTGCCATTGCACCCTCTCGTGACTTCAATTCTCCCAGCTGCTCACATTACAGTCTTTGGCATTTCCTATAAACCGGGGCGTAGCCTTTGTATGGCAATTAAGTACCTTATTATGAATATTCATGATTTACATTGAAATGCAAAAAAGGATGCCAAGCGGCCCGTGGGAGCGTCTTGGTTGGAGCTGCTAAAATGTAAACAAACGCGAGATGACAGTCAGCGTCCAGACAGTCTCGGCCATAGACATTATAAAAAACTTAATATATCTATTGTCTCGGTGCGTGGTTTAACAGTCTGAGCTGCATGGTTCCGTTGTTGAATCGCAGACACAACATGTCAGTTACATTCAAATCCATGGGATAGTGTCTCATTTGTGGAAAGCTAGAGTTAATTACGCACCCACAATAATGTGTGTGTTAATTTGATACCATCAGCTTTCATGTTGAATTTACCGTTTAATAGAAATAGATCGTGTGTGTATAGTAACAGTGTTCAATGCCCTCATGCATCAGGTATGTCAGGCTTGTTGATGAATAGTATTCTACCATGGCAACTATAGCAAGCAGTAGGCAACGCAGACAAATGCCCCATGACAGTACCACTACACTATTCACGATCCCACGATCGACACCGAAGCATAGTACATACATGTACGATACTGCATTAGCATGGTACACTGAGTCATTTGTTACAGGTCATCCATATTCATTAGATTCAACTGGTTTTTTGCAGGCGCTGATTGATTCCTCCGGAAATCCGAATTTTTGTCCCTTTCAAATGTTTTGAATTTACTACATGTATTTATGAGTCTCTTTTGATATTCACTGCCTTGGTTTGTGTTGCGTGTCTACATGTGTGCCGCATCGCAGCGCGAATCTGTACATGTACTCAAGGTACTGAATTTTCAGATTTTTTTTAAGCATAGGTCAGTTGCATCTCTGATTTATTTGTATCTTCACTTACATGTTCTTGTCCTCTTGTCATTTAGCCTATTAGATCCTGCTAGGATCAAAGGCCCTCCTAATTCTAAGCATATTTTATTTTTGTTTAAAATTGTATTTTTTTGTTGTTATCTATCAAAGAAAAATTATGTGACATGAAATTATTTTGAAGGCCACAAAAGACTTTGAGGCCATGATATAAATTGGAATCCTTTTATTGAAGGATGTAGTGATCACGCCTTTATTGAAGAATCCTTCCTCAGACAAGGATACTTTAGAAAATGATAGACCGGTGTCAAACATTGCTTTTCTTTCTAAAGTAATTGAGAAATCTGTTTTAAAGCGTATCCATGAACACGTTGATTATAATGACATGCATTGTAAATTTCAATCAGCTAAGCTGATTCAGCTTACAGGTCTGGCCATAGCACGGAAAAGTGATATCATGCATGCGATTGACAATCAACAGGCCATCACCTGTCTGCTGCATTTAATACTATTGATCATAGTTGTTTAATGTTTTCGGATTTAGGAATAAGATTATTAACTGGTTTAAGACTTACCTTTGTAACAGAACATGTAAAGTTAAGATTGCCAATGACTTCTTGCTTTCCAGAGCACTAACTTATGGTCTACCTCAAAAATCAGAAATAAGCCTTTTAATAAGAGTTAATTAGTGGAAATCAAAATAAGTTCAAAGGTAAGCGTATACGCATTTCCAGCCGTAACAAGTGTTAGAACTCACTAGAATTAAGGATGTAGCACACCAATGGTTTTAGAATGGTACTCGTAGCTGTCACTTAATGTTGCAGCTGCCGTATGAGCAGGATGAGAATTCCAGGAACGCGATACACGTACGTTCAAGCTGTACACGATGCAAAAATCATCGGCATGATTTTTCCGTACACCTCTTCCCAACTATTGAGTTGTATAATATAGGGCTGTGCATTCACGGGTAATTTTGGACCCGAGTACCCTTTGCCCAAACGGGCGGGTACCGGGGTACCCGCGATATAATATAAAACATAAGAAATTAAGAACCCGGAAGTATGTTGCATAATGGCCGTTGGTGAGTACCGTATCGGGGCTCCGAGCCAGGCGTGCTAAAAAATTACCAGACCTTCCCCAAAACACCCCGACCTTTAGCGGATTTCGGCTTTTTTTAGGGGTGCCGAATTTTAGTTTACGCTATTTCTACCGACATGACAGGCCAAGCAAAAGTTAGCGTGATCTTTTTTCCGACATCGAACACCGACATCAAACACGATGTATGCATTTTCAGGGTTGTTATTCGTTGCGTGTTCCCCGTAAAATATTCTGACCACCCCGTAAATCGCATTTTCCTGATCAGCTAAATCTTACTTGAATTTCAGTCGGTAATTTTGTCCAGTTGGCCAATTAGAAGAAACACACTTTTCACGTTCATGTGCTAGATCTTAAGAAATAACGTGAGAAAAATTACTAGGGCGACAAACGCATTATTAAGACGTAATCACGATGCATTTTCCCCATGCATGGTCAGCATGGTAATCCCGAATGTTCCATGACTGGTATCCGCCCCACACACGGCAACGCGTAATAGCCACGATGTCAAAACAACGTGCACCAGTCTTGACCTCGTGTGGGCACGAAGACTACATACTGTATACATGTATACCGTACGTACTGTGTGTGCACGGTGTGGGCTCAGTCAGTTCCGATGGTCTGCCGTACGCGGTAGGATTTTTGGTCGGTACATGTAGGCCTACATCGCGGCCGGGGTGTGCACGTTGTCGGGTACCGTAGATCGCGGCCGGACTGCGTCGATAATTGTGGCTCGCTGCCGGCTTCAGTACAGATTTGCGGTAAATAATCTGCTTTTGACATTGCAAAAAACTACCAATTTTGCAGGTCAGTGATGTATTATATGAAAAAGGGCATGGTTGTTATTTTTTTACGGGTAATAGAATCGAAAAAATGGAGCCGGGTACTCGATGGTTTCGGTCGGGTTTCGAGTACCTGGGTAGAACGCACAGCCCTAGTATAATATAAGCTTAACAGGACTCATGACAATGATATACAATACTCCGCAACCTACATCGATAGCATTCTGGTTAAGATTTCATGTTTGAAAATGATATAAAAAAGAGAGAAATGCTACGGTGAAAAGACGTACATTTACTAATTACTATATATGCATGAAGGTAGAACCTACCTCCATGGTCTATGGGGAAAAAGGTTGCTGGTTCGAATCCCGCTCTAGTCAATTTTTCTTTGTTCACTTTTCAATACCTTAAATTAGCCAGTCAGATTCCCTTGTGGTTATTTGATGATTATTCTTAAAAAGCTGTATCCCCTTTTAGTGATCCCCCATGATGTACTCTTTCTCGGGTTGCAGCATTGTTGCTGTGCAAATCTTCAATGATCCTTGGGATAAAGTGGTATGTGAGTGGATTGTGACTGCCAAACGAACAACGATAATTGACTATTGGGAACACCACCAACACAGGGCTGGGTAGTTCAGTTGGTAAGAGCGCCGGTACAGTGTTTTGGAGGTTACTGGTTCCAGTTAATTTTTCATTGTTCACTTTTTTTCAATTACCAAAAAAAGTACAAAAATCAGAAATGGATGTTCATTATATGGGTGTGATAAATTGAATCTGTTTTGTGTTTGTCTCATCCTGAAATAGTTTGTAATATGCGGAACTTTCTTTCCACAGATTTTGAAACCAGCGGACAAAAAGAAATTTACTTATGGTGGCCTAAACTCTGGACGACCTGTGACTCCCCCAAGAGGACAAAACAAGAACAAGGGCAAAAAGTAAATTGAAAGTACCGAAGAAAAAAGTAGCTTATTTGTACTGGTGGCATGCCCTAGCAGGCCCTTAAGGGAAATCTATTGTTTTACTTAATGGGTTTATAAGTTGCTTGGAATTCAGTTGTAAATTTCAGCCCCCAATTTCATATGTTTGATAGAATCAAATCTGATTAATTAGAAAATGGATGTTGCGATGCAAAGGGAAAAGATCAAATATTTTAATTTATGTCACCTGTATAATTAACAGGTGACATAAATTAAAAGTGGCCAACAGTCACATCCGCTTTTTTAACAGTGCGAGTGGTTGAGAATCCTTGCATTTTCTCTGCTCAGGAATTTATGCTAAACATTTGCAAGAACCCATTTTGGGGGCTTTTCCTCAAGCTAAAATAGAACTTGAACACTTCAGTTTAAAGTTTGTAGAGAAACTCCTGTTACTGTCTGTATGGTCATGGTGTGATCAACACCCCTTATAATTCCCCTTATTTAGCTGGGTGTTTTTACATCTATCACATCTTCTGCTTGAGATAAATAAGTTTATTGAATTGTTCACTTTTTATTTGCTAAATGTACTGATAATGAAGTTTATTTTTAATGTACATGTTGCTCTTGAGTTCAGTGTATTTACTGTAGCATAATTGTGCAGTGCGTTTCGGCAATACATATTGTGGTTTGTATGTGATCCTGGTTGTACACAAAGGTACTAGGACATACATGTAAGTCCGTTGATGTATAATACGTATGGTTAAATGAGGCTGTGAGTTTGAGGAAACTGTCATGCCTTTTTCTGTACATGTTCAGTACACATATAACATCATTTTGTAGATACTTTATAAAAAATTTAAACAAACATTGCTAAGTATGTGACAAAGTCCACCTTTAAAATGTATTTGTTTGTTTGAGCATTGCAAAAAGTAGCGTGGATTTTTTAGTTTGTTAGAATTATGCAAAGGCCCAATATGAATTTCACTGAACAGATGTATTATCCATAATTCAACCCTTTGAAGGAGATTTTGGAAGACTATGCTGTTTTTTAATTAATGATTAACTTATTTGTTTTGCGCCTTCCTTTTCAAACTCCTTGACGTAAACGACAGTGCAGTGAACGGAATTGTTTGACTAGTAATACACGGATTCCCTCATTCTTGCAGTGCGCATTTCTATATTTGCGCATTTTCCAAACTTCATTATCACTGTGAGAGCTTCATGTAAGAATAATGTTTTCAATTTAAAACCTTACTCATTATTCAGGTGTTCAAATATATTGGGTTGCTTCACATGTTGACATATTGTGACTTGAAAGATGAAGCATAGGGGATGCATTTTCAAGCACTAATAATTCAAATAATCAGATTATTCTATTACTATTCATTGCTGGATTTGTGTGTTTTTTATGTAAAAAGTTCACTGAAACAACTTTTGTCTTTAAAACTAATAGATATTTATTTAGTTTTTGTACTTATGTTTCAAAGTGACATTGCTCCATCCTAGTTCTGTTGGCTTTCCAGCATTTTCAGTGCACAATTCAAGTCGCATATTTAAAGGGGATAGAAACAGGAATTGTGCTATGAAAGGTTTGGAGGCATAATCTGCTGACTTGGGTTAGACATAAGTGCTGATTTCTGAACTGCAAATCTGACATGATTGGAAGGTCAATGCCTTTAAATGTTGAAGCCTAATGCTGTGAATGATGTTTATATTGGAGGGTTCCTTGGTGGAGATGCGTAGCTAATATATTTGGTAGATGTGCCACAATATTCCATGGGAGCAGCATGGCCTTGTTTATTGTTTATACCGAAATGAGCAACCATAGCCACATGAGAAGTTAACAACAATGCAGTGTTGCTCAAGAATTATCAGAAATACAATAAATCCTTTGCCATTTGGGTAGAAAGGTAACAAGCAACTTACATAATCAAAAAGGAACTTTTTTTTGTGTGGAATTGGAATTGTTTGACTAGTTTTAGACTAGTATTCTTACATGGAAGGACAACAAAATCACTCCTCTTAAAAAAAAAAAAAATGGTTTTGATAGTAACACAATCACTTCATTTGAGTTTCATGGATACAAAAGTTAACCCCTTTCTAGAAAACAGTCAAATCATGTGGAAGTGCAACAGTAGATCTGTGTGAAATTATGTCTTAGCATATTATTTGAATGAGAAATGCATTAGTTGTGTATAAGAATATTTTATCTGAACTGATTGTTGAAAAATATGTGGGTCAGTTTTTAAATAGTCTAATACATATGCAATTAGTACAAATGGGTAGGCCAAAAAGTGATATGGGATACAATGTCTGGATAGTATTGGTTATATGTGAAAATATCGATTACTGGTGTATTTTCAATAGGGGGATCAAAACAACTGAATATTGACAGGAAAACGGGAAAGAATATGAAAATTATATGGCGGTTCACTAGAAATTATGATTATTAGGGCAATTAAAACTTTCATTTGGCAGTTTGTTTATTGGAACCTAATAATGTATCAATTCTGGCCACATGAAAACCCATTGCCAAACCATTCTTATAATTGAATGTGAACATACAAAATGCTGATCTTGTCTTTAACAGTATTTTGTGTATGCAAATGAATTTGGTGTACCTTGTGTAATAAATTTATTGTATTTAGAGATGTGAATTTAAACAGCCTGTATTGAAGTTATTTTTTAATAAAGCAATTTGTGTAATGTACAAAAGAAACAGGGGTTATTCCACCAGACAAAGGGCATGATTTGTGAGATGTATCTTTTTAAATAGCTAACTCTGCCATTTTATATTATCCTTTATTTTGACACCATAATTAACTTTAACGTTCTTTTCCTATTTAAGGTGCAGAGATAACCATTATAATTTGAAATGATTTCTAGAACAGCTGTGGTGTCATAATAAAGGATAAATGCATGGACATTCACAAATCTTGCTCTTCCTTGGTGGGGCACTGATTAATACCCTATGAAGTCTATAATCCTATCAGACTATTTATTCACAAACAGAAACACAGATGTAAAGTACAGATAACGTGAAATTAAAAGTAGCTTTGTTATTTAGAAAGACACTTTAAAGTGGATGTTTCTTGGGTACCGATTTACAAACTTGCACTTGTGTTGGGCATTGAGCAATGTCGCTGTGTTTATCTCTGAATAAATACCGGTTCAATAAAATAGCAACTTAAGATTGTTGTGAAATTATTTAAGTAGGTGTTGGGGGAGGGCACAAAAGTAATTTTGCATGCCATTTGCAGTTTCAATTTATAAGTACATTCCAATTTACAAATATGTGACAGTCAATGATACAAGAATTAGAGTTTTCAAACAGTGAAAAGTTACAAAAAATATAACAAATGTGTCATGAAATCTTAAATTGTGAAAGTTGGGCTTCAGCCAATACCTATAGTTATTGTACTGATTATTGGACGAACATGAGCGGAAACGTCCTTGGTTTTTGTTATGTTATTGTTTAGTTTTTAGGTGTTCGGGTTCATGCCAAACACCTATTGTTATTGTTTGGGTTTTTAGGTGTTCGGGTTCAGGCTGAACACCTATTGTTATTGTTTGAGTTTTTAGGTGTTCTTGGGTGTTCGGGTTCAGGCTGAACACCTATTGTTTGTGTTGTGTACAATGACCTTCACTTCCGGTGTTACCAGAAGTTGAAGTTTGACTCACAATAACTCAAAAACGGAAGGATTTGGGCACATAAAACAAACATTGTCTCACACACATGCACGCGCACTCGCACACACACATTTGCATGCAATGTTTGTCTGAGATCTGGTTCTATTTTTAGTGCAAGTGCGGAGCGCTATTTGATCAGTTTTACATATCATTATTATATATCATTTCATGTAATTTAAATTCAATTTGTGTTCTTCAAAACATTTTGTTTCCTAAAAATCATTTTGTGTCATTGAAATGATCTCTTGTTCTCAAAATAATTTCATATTCTCAAAATGATTGTGTTCTCGAAATTATTTTGTTTTTCCAAAATCGTTTTGTGTCCCCGAAAGCATTTCTATCCTTCAATGTCATCATGACATCATCGTATGTCACATGACAATGCCTTCAAGTGAATGGGTTAATGCAATTACCTTAAATACATCAAAATCACTTTTAAACCATACATTAATTTCTAACTGAACAAATTAAGTGGTGTGAATTATAAAGTTGTGAAGTATTTTATATCATAGTCTGTAAAGCTTCAATCTCTGTTTTCAACAGACATAACTGTTTAGTTTCTTCCTTTTTCCTGCCAAAGCCCATAGAGTTTGTAAATGTTTGTTCTGCCATTAAATTTGGTGGCACATCGTTTACATAATACTCCATACAGCATAGATGTTTCCGTATCAGCATGGTGTCACGTGACGGCGCCTCATATGGGGAAATTTCACATGACAAATTTGAACAATGAAATCCATGCCCAATTGAAATTTGTGTCTAAAGTTGGGAAGTCATATTGAAATATGCAATGACGTACAGTCATTATGAGGTCATGTGCCGATTTTGTATGATTTATTAAATGTTTGGGTCATTAAAATTCTTTAATCGATATCTAGTGAGAAAAACAAGCTACAAGCTTCTTAATTCAATTTCATTTCAATTCAATGACATTTATCTATTTATCATTTATTTATCTTTATACAATCAAAACAACAAGCAGTTTAAAAGTAAGTACAAGAATAGATGGAGGCATGGTATACAAATAATGAATGTTTATGAGTGGAATGGTAAAAATAATTTCATGAGGTGACAGATGGACTGTTCCATTTCACGAGGCGAAGCCGAGTGGAATGGAACAGTCCATCTGTCACCGAATGAAATTATTTTTACCATTCTACGAATGTGAAACATTCATTATTTGTTTTATATAACATCTAAGTAGATCTTTGTCATTTGATTTTGATTGGAGGATAACATTTTAAGAGTTAGCGAGACAAAAAAAGCTTAAAATCTTGGCAAACTTTATTGCTCTTATTACAGTAACGCGCGTTGCACACCAACGCGTACGCGCGCACGCAGTGACAAATAAATGGAACGCCTCTTGACCAATCACGTATTAGAGTCCCTGGCGTGCAATGGTACAAATCGGATGGCACCAAAAATGCACGGTGGATGGTACAAATTTCAACGGTTGTGACGTAAGCCATGAATTGGTCTATTTATCAAATATCACGTGACATAACAATCCTCCAATCAAATGACAAGGATCTACTAAGGTGTTATATAATGACAGAAAGCCGAAGCTTATAAAGGCATGTGAAGCTTATAAAGGCATGTGAAGCTTATAAAGGCATGACTATTATTAACAGATACAACACAAAAAAACCCTAACAAGTAATGAAGACACATAGACAGCAAAGAACTGGACAAACAAACAAGGGGGAACAGCAAGTTAACAAGCTTGGAAATATTACACCGGAGTTACAGCTGAATATTGTCCGTAACTCCGAAGTAATGTCCGACCTTGTTTTGTTAAGAAAGAGGTAATGTGGCACGACCAAGAAAGTTTGTCGTATATAACTACCTTTCTATTAAAAATTCCCTGGTTTGGGAGGGGGGGTATCCCACCGCCCACTGCGTCCCCCGCTCAGTCGATTCGCTCCCTCGCATAGGACACCAAATCACCAATCATCCCCCCCAATCATGAAAAGAAATCGACACCAGTGCCTTGTGCCATCGCATGGTAATTACACAGAAACACAACGCCCCCCCCCCCCCCCCCCCCCCCGTTGGACAGTCAATCTCTCGCCATTGAACAAGTACTGTAAACAGGAAACATTTGCCATGGAGTCACCTTTCCAACTTGCTCATCATGTTCCAAAGGACACATGGAAGTCAGTCACGGATGCCTGGAACGGCTACCACAGCGTCCCCCTGCATGCATCTGACCGTCACTTGACCACCTTCATCACACCCTTTGACCGCTGGCGCTACACGAGGGCACCACAGGGCTTCTTGTCATCAGGGGATGGGTACAATCGCCGTGTTGACGCCATACTGCCAACCTTTGAGCGTAGGGAACGGTGTGTTGATGACACCATCCACTTTGACACCGACCTGGAGCAGCACTGGTGGAGGACCATGGACTTCCTCACACTTGTCGGCGAGAGGGGTATCATTCTGAACCCGGACAAGTTCCAGTTTGCTGAGAGAAGTGTGGACTTTGCCGGCTTCCAGGTGTCTGACTCGGCCATCGAACTGCTCCCAAAGTACCTCGACGCTATCAGGGACTTCCCCTCCCCAAGCTCCATGACAGACATCTTGAGTTGGTTTGGCCTCGTCAACTAGGTGGCCAACTACGCCCAGCTGTGCGACACGATGGCCCCATTCAAGCCGTTCCTCAGCCCACCCTGCAAGTTCTCATGGTCCCCCAAGTTGGCATCCAAGGAAGCAATCGTCAAAGCCAAATGTCTCCACCCCGACTGGTCAAAGCATGGCGTTGGCTACTTTCTCCTCCAGAAACACTGCAGCTGCTCATCAGGCATGCCAGACTGCTGCCCCGAAGGATGGAGGGTCACCCTAGCTGGCTCACGGTTCTTGTCTTCAGCAGAGCAACGCTACGCAGCCATTGAGGGGGAAGCTCTAGCTGTGGCCTGGGGCCTCGAGCAGTCGCGGTATTTCACCCAAAGATGCGAGATATCCAATTCACGACTGTTCCGGCTCAAGCAGCGCACCCTCCTAGGCAGTTTGCCATCGAGCACATGCCTGGTAGGAGTAACCATGCCGCTGACGCAGCGTCCAGACACCCTTCCCCGTCAGGCTTAATTAACGTCTGTCCACTGGCTTCGTCAAGCCGCCCCGACATCGTAGAATTGGCGCTGATGGCCTCGATCTGCAGCGAAGCCCAGGAGCTTGGCTTGATCTCATGGCCACTCATCGCACAGGAGACGATGGCGGATGCATCACTCGGCCACCTTCTGCAGCTGATTGAGCAAGGGTTCCAACCACCTGATCGTGGCGATCCCGCCATTGCCAACCTCGGGCCCATTGCCGAGTCCATCTACACCCATGAGGGCGTCCTACTCTATCAGGACCGTGTGGTGGTCCCCCCATCACTTCACCGTCGCGTCTTACAGACTCTCCACGCCGCCCACCAGGGTACGTAAAAAATGGAACAGCGCGCCCGCCCCATTGTGTACTGGCCGGGGATATGTCAAAGGATATCCATGATATCCGTGAGGGGTGCACCGATTGCAACCGAAGTGCTCCTTCACAAGCTACCACACCACCGCTACCATCACTACCACTGTCATCCCCATTTGAGGCGGTTTTTGCTGATTTCTTTGATGACAGAGGGTGCTACTATCTCGCCGTAGGGAACAGCTCATCAGCAGGTACAAGCCTCGGTGGATCTGCCGGCCTGGTCCGCCATCTCCGTTCATACTTCACCACGTTTGGTGTTCCAGAGGAGATCTCCAGCGATGGCGGTCCAGAATTCACTGCTAGTCACACGCAAGACTTCCTCCGCCTATGGGGGGTCAGACATCGCTCTTCCGTCGTCCGTCAGTTTCCCTCAGTCGAACGGCAGAGCAGAGGTGGCAGTGAAGACAGCGAAGAGACTCTTGGGGCCCTACAGGCAGCCTCGACCATGACCGCTTCATGCGTGCGATGTTACAGCTCCCTAACATACCCGATCCAGACTGCAACCTGTCACCGGAGGAGATCATATTCGGCCGCCCGTTACGAGACACCCTATCCTTCGTTAACCGACTGGAGAAATTCTCCATTCCCCACATCCGCCCCCTCTGGCGCCAGGCATGGGCGGCAAGGGAGCATGCTCTCCGAACACAGATGGCTCGCACGATGGCCGGTGGACGTTGACCAGATGGCCGGTGGACTGAATAACTAGTCCGTTAAACTATGTTTAGCTTCTCGGACTGGGGGGGATGCAGTTTCCACCAATAGGTCTCTACACTTTACCAGTGGAGGGCGCTATTACATTTCTCAAATGCGGAAGTAACGGCAGCGCTAAGTGCATGTTGACCTCATTAAGTGTTGATTGTTGATTAGTGTTGATTAGTTGTAACTTGGTCTTGCCATACCAGTTCCAGTTTGTAAGTCCTAATAACTTTCCTTGTTAATAACATTTTATCATGTTGGTCCTTGGCCTTTTTACAGATTCACACATGTACTTATTGTGGCGGAATTCCCTATCGAGTCCAATTCAAATTTAGAAGTATGGAGAGAGGTTCCCCATCTGTGATGAAAGTTCTCCAACTCCAAACTCAAATCATACCACAGACCCGGGAAATGATACGAGCAGTCTTGGGCCCAGGGATGCAAGCTCGTTTGGCAGAAATATACCGCCGATTGGTTACTGATTATCTCAGGGCACTTTTACTGGGGCGGAGCAAGGTAACTCTGGGGGGAGAACACTGGAACACAGCTCTTTGTGTTTACTTCTCTTATTGCCTCCTGGGCAATTCTCTTTATTACCACCTGGTAATTCTCTAGTAGAAATTATATTTCCTTGCTCTGTCCTTAAACAAACCTTTATTATCCCTTTAACCAAACCTTGTGCTTGTCGAGTGCACTCCTCGAGTGATCGATCAAGTTTCCACTATACGCAATGCTGCAACCAAACATGCAAGCGCGAGCACGCCGATTGTTTCGCAGTGTCTCTGTTTGAGTTCCCTTACCAGTTGGACTACTCGACTAATACGAACGGCTATTAGTTAACCCCTGTGGTTAACCCTTAGTCAATCTCTGTGATCGACTGTCTGAGCCATTCAAGTTCTCTGTGAACTCCCGATTAGCCGCCACTTCATCACAACTTTTCTAAAAGGTATACTCAAAGCACTACAACACAATCGTAAGCCAGCAATTTACACAACTAATCAACCTATCAGCGCAATGATTTACACTGGATCACTCACCGGAACGCACTCATCAATTAGTTACACATAAGCGGAAGTAGGGTCGGAGAAGTACTGTTAGCCTGGCGGACCATCACAGTGAAACACACTCACCGCAGCACGTTAGCCTGCTTCGTACACACGTCAGTATAATAATATGCCTGCTATTTCGTGGACCTTACACTTTGCTACCAGGATACTGAATGTCTTACCCGGCCCGCTGTCTGCGAGCACACCAGCCAGACCATGCCGCTGTCGTGACCCCCATGCACCGCCCAACCACTGTGATTGGTCGCTGCCCAGATATCACGCACCAAGCAGCATGATCCGAGTGACCTGCCCGACCCAGATTGGCCACACACCCTGTCACTCACTCCGCCAACTTTCCTACAACTTTCCCACGAAACACAGTTCAATAACTTCACCCACTTCCGGACAAATTAGACTTGTGCCGGTCCACCTAATCTCGTCACATTATCATTGTTTACTCTCTGTTCTGCCATACAGGACTCTATCATAGTTGTTGTTGCAATCCGCAACCAACAATCAAGGAGTCGGTTTCCCTGTTATTTCCCTGTCTGTTATTTGATGATTATATTAATTAAAAAAACATATCCTCTTTGAGTGATCCACATGTACCGTTCTAAGGTTGCAGCATTGCTGCACGTATCAATGAAATGACCCTTGGGATACGGCTTACGTTGTGTGCGTGGTTTCATGGCTTGCGCCTGTACGGTATTAAGGAGGTCACCAGTTCGAATCCCGCTCCAGTCAATTTAATTTGTTCACTTTTCAATGAACTTCAAATTCAGTCAGTTTCCCTTATGGTTATTTGATGATTATATTATGTGGATTGGTTTCCTCTTTGAGAGACCGAATTGCGAGGAAGTGCCAACGATTTAGAAGTGCCAACGATATAGAAGTGCGAAAGTACAAACTATAATTACATGGTGTTTCCGCAAACTTATTCACATACCAATTGTCACCATGTAAAGCCTCAAATCTTTCATGATTATATTAATTAAAAAGCCATATCCTCTTTGAGTGATCCACCCCCATGTGCTGTTCCCAGGTTGCAACATTGCTGCGTGTATCGATGAAATGATCCTTGGGATATGGCAGTGTGTGTGGGGTTTCATTGCTTCTGACTTTCATGATTTCCCAAAGAGACGGTCTCTCATCAAGCAGGCGTCGCTGGCAGACGCACAGCACATCGCTGCCATGCAAACCTCGCAGCAAGTCGCCTAAACGCGGTGGTTCCATGGCACTTTAAAGGGCGGCTGCAGTGCTTTTTTCAGTCAGGTTATTTTATTGCCTTCATACAGAGAATATACTGACAAATAATGAATGGCAAGTCTTATTTTGGTTTCAAACCAGCATTTGGTTTTCCTTTGAATGGCTTTGTAAAATGAGGGATTTTCATGCATACTCATGTAGGGAACCAACAGTCAAAATATAATAAAAAAACATAAGAAATGAAGAGGCAAACTTGACCTACAGAAATGGTTTGGTAAAAAAAAATACACCACCAGTTGAGTGAAAGGAACATATTTGGCAAAATAAAACCATTGAGGAGGAAAAGGTCCGTCAGAAAACCAATAAAACAACTGCAACTTTTTGTGCACAAATCAATTGGGTTACTGCTCTCAGTTCCCCAGATGACATCACAGTTTTGCTCATGAATATGGAAATGCTAATTAGCATACAAACCCAAAAACCTGTTTTTAACCCTGAATCAGTGTGAGGAAGTGGGTAAAATTACAATCCCCATGTACAGTTTTTTTATTAGCACATGTTCAAGCCATAATATTCCCATTGCAGAGACCCTTTAATGACTCTTCAAATGACCAAAGGGCACAGTAAGACCTCATTAGTGATGACAACTCAGATTTACCTGGTGCAACTTTTCACTCCATCACTGTGTCTGACATGTGCGTCACTCCCATGCAGTCACATGGACCCACTGCAGCCTTCACGACTCTTGATGTTGTCTGCCCTGAAAAGATATGGAGGCAATTCTTGAAAGTGAAAGTGGACACCGGTGCAAGTGCCAACACTCTGCCCGGCCCATACACACATGAAGCAAATCTACGGGGACAGGTGGAATTGTCTCACCCGACCGACAAACACCCACCTCATGACCAAATTGGCTCCAACATAACATGTCATTGGTTCTTGTACCTGATGTGCAGCTACAAGGGCAGCGTCTAGGCACGAGAAAAATTCTTAATCATGGACGTCCCGGGTCCAGCTGTCGCCGGTCTGCCAATAAGCCGGAAGTTACAACTGGTGATAATTCATGCAGTGTCCTCTGACGGTGACAACAACCTGCCATCTCAGGGACAACCGAATACAGCCACCCATGTGAGCCCACCTGCACCGTCTACCCTTGATGTCAAGAGCACTGAGGATCTGAAGAAGCTGTACCCCAACCAATTTGACACACAGGGAAACTTCAACACCAAGGCGCGTCTCCATCTACAACATGACGCTACTTTGCATATCGACCCACCTCGCAAATGCAGCGTCCACCTCAAGGCAAAGCTCAAAACGGAACTCTTGTTGACAAGATGGAGCAGGATGGCGTCATCCGCCCTGTCACCCATCACACCAATTGGTGCAGTTCCCCTACCGCTAGCATCAAGAAGATGGGTCGCTAGGCTCAGGTTTGGATCAGACGTGCCTGAATGACAACCTCAAACGAAAGAGTTGAACCCTTCGCTCGATGCGAAGGCTGGTTACTGGTCTGTACACTTGGATGAGTCCTCCCAGGAGCTGACGACCTTCTGCACACCTTTCGGTCGTTATTGCTTCCAACGGCTTCCTTTTGGCTTGTCAGTTAGCCAGGACATCTTTCAAGCATGTATGGACACCATTGTGGCCAAAGTTCCAGGCTGTGTTGGCATCGCAGATGACATCGCTGTGTTTGGCCGCACTGAAATTGAGCATGATGCCAATCTCCTTCACCTCATGGAGGTTGTCAAATGTGAATGTCTGGTTTACAACAGCGACAAGTGCCGCATCAAGACAACCCATAAAAACTTTTTCGGCTCCATATACACTGCTCACGGCATCCGCCCTGACCCTGAGAGATCGAGTCACAGACATACATGCCCCACATACATTCCTTCTTTTCCACTTTTTTTCTGGAGTGGCTTTTTCGAAGCGCATTGTAACCTTCGGAAAAATGCTCTATATAAATATTATTATTATCATTATTATTATTATGCCCTGCCGACACCACAAGACAAAGAAGACCTGCAATGGTTTCTCGGAGTTGTCAACTTCGTGTCTCCGTACATTCCAAGCTATGCTGACAAAGCCGCACCCTTGAGGGATCTGCTCCGCAAGGATGTTCCCTTCTTCTTGAAGGACGACCATCAGGCAGCTTTCCATGCCCTAAAGCACTCTATCACTGCCACCTCATGCCTGCAGTACGTTGCCGGTTCGAATCCCGCTCCTGTCAATTTTACTTTGTTCACTTATCAATGATTTTAATTGAGTAAATTTCCCTTGTGGTTTTTTGATGATTATATATATATTAATAAAAAAGCCGTATCCTTTTTGAGTGATCCCCCATGTACTGTTCCCAGGTTGCAGCATTGCTGCGTGTATCATAATGAAACGATCCCTGGGGTGTGGCGGTGCGTGCATGATTTCATTGCTTCTGACTGTTAAACGAACAAAGATAAATTGACTATTGGAAACACCACCAACGTAGTGCTGGATAGCTCAGTTGGTAGAGCGCCTGTACGGTATTCAGGAGGCCAGTCGCAGTTTGAATCCTGTTCCAGTCAATTTTTCTTTGTTCACTTTTCAATGTCTTTAGAATGAAGAGCGAGTTTGTCTGTTTGGAACCACGAAGAAACTTTGATGAGTTTAGAATTTAAGATGTTCACCAGAGATGCAAGGTTAGGATGTGAGAGGAAAATAGCGGTATTATCAGCAAAAAGGATAAAGGACAATAGTGAGGAACAGTTATGCAGATCGATAGCATAAAGCAGAAATGGCAGGGGACCAAGGATAGAGCCCCGGGGAACACCATGGTAAATGCTTCTTAAGCATACAACATAGAATATCTATTGTCACAACACTGTATACAGACAAAAGTACTGTGATATCATCATGATGTCCTTAAAAATGATATTTTTACAACACATAGAAGCAACTTCGTACACTTTTAAGTCGATAAATGCAATATTAAAAAAATACAACATCATCATGACATCACCATATGACATTGCCTTTAAGAGGCAAACTTTGTAGTTTCCTTACATTTGTTTGGGTTTGAATTAGTTTTATGCATCGAAATATGACTACTTTTAAAGATTTTAACCTTATGTATTAGGTTATGGCCGTTATGAAGTGTTTGATATCATAACTAGAGGTTGTGTCTGTTGAAAACAGAACACATGGCTTTTCCGCATATTTAAAAGTATCCATATTTCAATGTAGAAAACTAAAAAATTTTACCCATTTGTTGCAGGGTTAAGGAAACAAATTGCTTGTCAATAAGAATTGTGTCACAAAGAAAGACCTTGCCTAACATTGACTTTTGGTGGAAGAATCATGATCATAGCTCTTACCACTTTTAGATGAGGAGCTACTTCCTGTTTGACCGGAAGTAGAGGTCACACAGGTCAAGCAATGTGTCACAAATAAAGACCCTGCCTAACATTCACTTTTGGTTAAAGAATCATGATCATAGCTCTTTCCACTTTTAAATGATAAGCCACTTCCTGCTTGACCAGAGGTAGAGGTCACAAAGGTCAAGCAATGTTACACAAATGAAAGACCTTGCCTAACATTGACCTTTGGTGAACGAATCATGGTCAAAGCTCTGAACACTTTTAAATGAAGACCTATACTTCCTGTTTGACCGGAAGTAGAGGTCACAGGGGTCAAGCTATGTAATACAAATGCAGGACCTTGCCTAACATTGACTTTTGGTGAAAGAATCATGATCATAGCTGTTAGCACTTTCAAATGAGGCGCTACTTCCTGTTTGACCAGAAGTAGAGGTCACAGGGGTCAACCAATATGTCACACAGAAAGACCTTGCCTAACATTCACTTTTGGTGAAAGAATTATGATCATAGCTAATTTTACCACTTTTAAATGAGAACCTACTTCCTGCTTGACCGGAAGTAGAGGTCACAGAGGTCAAGCAATGTATCACAAAGAAAGACCCTGCCTAACAATCACATTTGGTGAAAGAATCAACTTAATATCTCAAACCGTTGATTTTTTGTTGATTTTCAAATAACATACTGACACCACTGCAGTTTCTTGATTTAATCCAAAAAGGGCGCCATTCAAAACCGTGTGCTCGATTCATGCATTACTTGAAAGGTAGATTATTACGCATGCGTAGTTGTCTTGTCAAAACAGTATTTACGCTGGCAACTATGATAAGGAAATGAAAATAAATACGGCATATATAACACAGGCAATCAACCAAATGCCCGCGCCTTGCATTTAATGACCAATATTTTTACGTACAAGTCAATGGGCTAGCGTGAAAAATATTTTAAAAAATCATAAAAAATTAAAAAATGAAGCTGTCTTGACGTAACTTCATAATTACGACCCCGAACCTCCACTTTACCAACCTACCAATTTTCAAGGCGATCGGCCGTTCCTGCTATGCGTTATAAAAATCGCATTTTTTATGACGTCATGATGACGTCACAGAATTTTTGTCTATGCAGTGTTCATCTATGGTGTATGCTGAAGAATTATCAAAAAGAAATTCAAAGATATCTTGTTTCGTTTACTAGATATCGTTAAAAGAACTTTAATGACCCAAAATTTCAATAAATCATACAAAATCAGGGAATGACGTCACGATGACGTCATTGCAATTTTTCGATATAACACTTCCCGACTTAGATACATACCAAGTTTCAACTCAATCGGACTTAGGGTTCGTTCATAATTGATGTCTGAAGTTTGCCCCTTTAAGACACTGTCACGTGACACCTGATGACGTCATGATGACGAAAAGTTTCGGGACACAACTACCCTATGGGGACTTTGTTTTCACCAAGTTTGGTTAAAATCGGCAATTTAAAAGTGGCTAAAGTGCCACCGAGAATGCCCCTGTGCTTTGTCTATAGGAATTCCAACGACAAGAAGAAGAAGAAGAAGAAGAAGAAGAAGAAAGTAAAAAAAAAATCAGAACAAAAACAATACCTTTTCCGTTGAACACGGAAAAGCCAATTATTCGGATATGCCTTATGTTCTGTTTTTAACAGAAATTAATGTCTTGTTATTATTATTTTCATTTTCAAAATCCAATAAAGATGTGGAAAAATGTAATGACGTCAAGATGACATCATCATCACTCTAAACATGTATTTTTATGCAAAACTTTGATGTATTATTATAACTTGAGAACCACATTATGTATGATTTTGATATTGATATACATGTATATTACTCAACACGTAAATCTCAATAATTAATATTACTGCACACCTAGGAGAAGCAAATCTCTGATTTAAAACCTTGACCGCTGCCTTGCGGCAACATCCAGTGAGTACATCCTGGTCTGTTCCCAGACATCTTGATGTACTTTATCTTGCCACTAGAACAGGTTTCATGCCAAAAGGTGCATGTCCGTTGCCAAATAGTGTCCGCTAATTAGCATATTGGGATTTGATTGGCTCTGCCTCGTTGACGTCACATAAATATGCAAGCTTGCTAAATAGCATATGCACTTGAGTGCTTCACCTATTTCAAGATGTGTCAAATTTTTGTTTATCAAATGTCCGTAAAAGACCGCACTATGCCTAATATCGACTAAAATCATCTTATCGATGAAACTTCTCATTTGAGCAATGAAGGCTGTATAAGTGTATAATAGCTACAACCACTTGTGAGTTACGCCTATTCTGAGAGTACCAGAAACAAATGCCGATTCAGTCAACCCATTACCAATTGAATGCCGAACAAAATGGGACTAATATTCTTTCCATACATAGGCCTATCTCAGAATTCTCATAGTCATAGACAATTTATCCTAAAACCAATACATGTAGTTGTTTGAAAATTCCTTAGAGCTGATATAATAATGATTTGCATGCAGGGAACAATAATCCAGCTCTATTCTAACACGGAAAGCGAGAAGAAAACAGACTTGAATAATGGGAATCACAAAGAAAATGCACCATGCATTGCATGAGTATACACATGGGCTGTGCTCTGACACTATTTGGCAGCGGACACTATTTGGCATGTATATACTGTACATGCCAAAAAAGTGTCCGGGCTTCACTGCGCATGCTCCGCGGACACTATTTGGCAATGGACACCGAGAGTGAGGCAGATCCCACGCAAATCTCCCTCACTTTAATCCAAGTCACGTGCAAGTCATGACATCACCACCTCGAGAAATCATGGATGCACCCTCGCTTTCGGCATTTGCATGTTCTTAACTACGTCATCACTATAGGGGCCAAGGACAGGCAGGACATGCGAATGACCAATGCTATTGTGGTGCCAAATGCTGGATGGACCACTGCCTATTTGTCTCGAAACTGAACTTCTTCATCCAACCAAAGAGAAGGCCCAGGGACAGAAGGTTGCCAAGAAACTCAACATTTACAAAATCAAATGCCCCCAGACCGCTCAAGAACTCCACCTGAACCTAGAGAGCAAACTCAAGGACCTCTAGCTCAATATTGACAGAATTGAAGAATACTGGGCGTCCTTCAGGGACGCAGATCACTCAGCTGCTCTGGAAATTCTGGGTCCTGCTACCAAGCACAAACAGGACTGGTTCAACAAGAACGGCAGTGAGATTCTCATGCTGCTTGAAGCAAACAAGTGCTGCACAGTCCAAACAAAGGTCCACTTTTACGCAGGACTCCTGGCTTAATTAGTGCCAATGCCGATAAAATGACACAAAGAGGTTTTATGTTGCACTGAAAGCCGTCTATAATCCAACGTCCTCTGAGTCCTCTCCACTACTCCGTGCGGGCGGCTCAACTCTGCTTACCAATAAGAAGCAGATCCATGAAAGATGGGCCAAACACTTTCGAAGTGTGCTCAACCGCCTTGTGCAATCAACGAAGCAATCGCATGCCTCTCACAACTGCCGATCAACACAGAGCTTGATGCCCCTCCCTCATGCACAGATGTCAACAAAGCCTTAAAGCAGATCACCTTAGGGAAAGCTCCAGGTCCTGATGCCATTCCTGCAGAGGTGTACATGTACATGTCGGGTGGCGTGATGTTTAGCAGAGCCTGGTCTAGTCCATGTGGAACCAGGAGCATCTGCTGCAAGATTTTAGGATGCCACAATTGTCCATATTTACAAGCCAAAAGGAAATCCCCAGTCCTGCAACAACCACCGAGGAATATCCCTCCTGTCCATTGCTGGCAAGATCCTAGTCCAGTCCTTCACAACTGCTTGCTGGAACACCTGGAGGAAGGTCTTTCCCTGAGAGCCAATGCGGCTTCCGCGCAGGTCAAGGAACCGCGGACATGATCTTTGCTGACCGCCAGCTCCAGGAGAAATGCATGGAACAACACCGCTATCCATACACAACCTTTGTTGACCTGAAGGCCTTTGATACAGTGAGCCGGAATGGACTCTGGAAGATCATGGACAAATTCGGCTGCCCAAGCATGTTGATTACAGTTGTCTGCCAGTTCTCATTATGGCATGATGACCAGAGTCCTGGACGACGATGAATTCTCAGAAGTCTTCCCAGTGATGAACAGAGTCAAACAGGTATGTGTCTAGCTGGCCCCGACATTGTTCAGTATGATGCTCTCGGCAATGATGTATGACACCTTTAGAGACTGTGAGCCGGCAATGACATCAGGTACAGGTCGGATAGAAAACTGTTCAACCCCTGGAGGCCGGAGGCCGTCATGAAGGTGAAAGAGAATGTTCGATGAGACTTTCTCTTCGCTGATGACTGTGCCCTCAACGCCAATGGCGAGCAAGAAATGCTAGCGAAGATGGTCAGCTTCTCCACAGCATGGATTAACTTTGGCCTCACCATTAGCACCAGGAAAACCGAAGTGATGTACCAGACAAGCCATACCTCGAGCAACAGATAACAGTGAACCTGGGCAGTATACTCTCAAAAACAACAAAATCTCAAAGGCAAGCAGTGTTTGCAGGAGACATACTCTGCGGCTGTGGAACATCTTCCTCCACATCCAAGGAGCCCATGCAGCAGAGAATACAGGTCCTGTCAGGCAGAAAAGAAACGTGCAATATGCAAGACTAGAGCCACCATCACCAACAGCACAGTGCCTACCTCCATTCTATTTACAAACTAGATATCATGGTCATCTTCAATCACGAATCACAAACAAAAACCCCTCTCCTAAATGGACTGTCCCCAAGTGCGCCGTTAATGGGTAGGAAACAGCGTATTCCACTGCCAATCCTTCCCTTAAAACTTAAACCTTCAATGTCATGTCCAAAGAGTGACACAGCAGGAGCATTCATACAGAGAAAGTCAGCAACAAAATGTCAATGGCTGTCACAGAGATTGCAATTTAGCAGCTCTACAACGTTGTGACTCCATCTATGTTCACGATCAGATCACCAGGGTATTGTACAAACTGCAAACAGTAGTTTGCTGTATGAACTGGTCTGCAATGGTGGTCTTGCCTGATGATGATTTACCACATCCTGCAAACAACCTCCATCTTTCAAAGACTGTGGACATTCAACTTCTACTCCAAACTCAAAATTTTCAGAACACTCCTCAGAAAACCTCTTTGACACAAACCCAAATTACCAGTGCCACACCACAATTTTCTATTTGAATTATGGAGGTTTCCAGTCCAATTAAATTTGTAAATAAATAGCTTGAGAAATCGAAAAACAAGATTTCAAACACAAAAAGAAAAAGAAGTGAATTCAGAACAAGTATGTAACTGTTGGCTTTATTCCTGTTACTTGGAATTACAACTTGTATACAATAATAATAATACAAAAAGTCAAAAAGTGCATAAAAGTGTAAGAATTTTAAAAGTTTAAAGGTAATATCATACATCGGTTTTTGTCAAAGAAATGCAGATTCATGGTAAAAAATATAAAGTAAAATAAAGTAATGTCATCTGTGAGATTTCCACTCCCATACGGTGCCCACTTTTTGAGAAAACAGTGAAAAACGCCCACAGTATGTCTTTTTCAGTTTTTCACCATTATTTTTGATTTTTAAAAGATCAAAATTGTCTTTGGTCATTGGTTTTACTCTTTTCTGGATAAATGCAGCATTTGAGGCAGAAACATTTTAACGGCATGTTTCTACCATCACCATCTTTATACCTTGTAAGTTATAAGCAAATATGTGAAGATTTCTGTTTCCGTATGCTACCAAAGTATGATGCTACCTTTAAGGAAAAACAACGAAGAAAGTCCAAAACTGTTTGTAAAGAGACTACTTGTACTAGCAATGAACGTATAATTTAGTACCCCAATGTAATGGGGGGGGGGAGGGTTATATTTATTGCATTTTATTGCCCTCTATTGTTCTCTTGTAACAACATGGCAGCCACTCTTCTGTCAGTGACACAAGAAACTTCTCGAATATCACAGGAATTATCAGTAGACCACTGGGGAAACTGACACTCAAAAGTAAACAAAGAAAATTGAATGAAATGGGATTTGAACCGGTGACTTCCGCAATACGGGCTGGCCAGTCCTATATGTTGGCAGCGTCCAAAATTGTCAATGATTAAGTAAATTCATGTGAAATATTAATACAAAAATATTGATCAAATGAGTTTCAATATGATGTTACCAAATAGCGCTCCGCACTTGCACTAAAAATAGCACCCGATCTCAGACAAACATTGCAACCATGCAAACGTGTGTGCGTGTGCGGGTGCATGTACACTACGTGTGTCAGACAATGCTTGTCTGACATCCAGGGATTTTGTGACGTCATTAGTGCTGAGCGCTATTCCAATACAGACAAGTGTCTGACAACGTAATAATAATTACTGGCAAAAATGTATGTCATAATACAACTTATACTAGGTAAGCCCATACATGTATGAAATAATCTGCCTTCAGTTTGTGAAGATTTGTTGTTCATGTCTCGACATCTTCAATGAATGTAAAACTTAATAGGAAGAGAACTTTAATACTGGTTGGCCCAGCAATAGCGCTCCGCACTATTGACGTCACAAAATCCCCGGCTGTCAGACAAACATTGTCTAACACGCGTAGTGTACATGGACGCGCACACCCACACACGTGCATGGTTGCAATGTTTGTCAGAGATCCGGTGCTATTTATAGCGTAAGTGCGGAGCGCTATTGAAAAGTCTAGCTAAGGCAACAGGGCCAGACCACTGGATGGCCAAGCTGACATTAAGACTGAAACATGGGTATTGTCTAGCATAAAATATATATACAGTGTACTGTCCATGACATACGTTGGATTGCAGAAGCCGCAAAGCCTGAGCAAACCCTGGACCTGGCTGTATGTAACAGTATGTACTTATTTAATGTATGTATTTTATTTAACTTTATTTAATTTATTTTAAATTACAAACAAAACTGCAAGATCAAGTAGTAGTTGAAATAAATTTCTGTGTGAGAGAGAAAGAGTGCACATTCCATTGGCCAATGGCAGCATTCTTTCAATCTTAAAAGATTGCAAATGTCAATCTTCTGAACAATTGATAAAATAAAGCAAATGAAAAAAGACTGGAGGAACAAACAACTTTTCAGCACACACACTAAAGATGAAAGTATATGCCTGTATATATGAACATATGTAAAGTGTACAAGTATCTATAATAGGTTGAATGCTGTACCGGTATGTTGACATGTACACTTCACAGTAGCTGCATGCCCCATGACAACTTTTGTATACAGCCGGTAGTTCAGTATTCGTTCAATATGTAGGCCTATGTCAAGCGCATAGTGGATTTTTATGTGACCTACACCTGTTCTGCAACATTTTCATACTAATCATGGGCAGGCCGGATGATGAAAGGTCAAATTGCTCGATCAGATCCATGATGGTTGTGATCTGCAGATTGCTGGATCTGATCACCAATTGCCAGTTCGGCGTGGATCAAGAAAGGTGGATCTAGGTAGGTGGATCAGATCAGTAGGTGGATCTAGTGGAAACAGGGTATTTCTTCATTTCTATCAACTTTAGCAATGGGTTTCACACCTATACTAGGTATAAAGCAAATATCATTACAAAATTGTATTAAGCATGTTCATTTCAGATGAATTTCAAGAACAACGAACGGGGTATCGTGGTAAGGTACCGTGGCCTAGTGGTCTGGCGTGTCGAACTCAAGGTCTTGTGGGCAATCTACAGACTGTGGGTTCGAATCCAGCCATGACCTAGTGGTGCTTGCGTCCTTGGGCAAGACACTTTATAACATATCGATTGCTTCTCTTCACCCAGGTGTAAATGGGTACCTGTGAGGGTAGAGATGGCTTTGTGGTTTGATTAGCCTCTGCGCTTTAAAGTAGCAGGGGCTGTATACTCCCCAGGGAGTTGAGATGGTTTCGGGAATGTCAATTATGGCCCGATGACAATGGATAATAATAATTAAAGCGCATAGATAATCTTTAATTATTATGTGTTATATAAGTAGATATTAAAATTATTATTATGATGTTAAAAATATCTCGAACGTAATAACGTCAATTCAATCAGCCATCGTTATCAATTTATGATGGCAATTCACATCAACTTGCCACCAACAAAACCACAATAATCATTAAAACTTTGTTTGATTCTTGTTATAGTTTTTCATGACTTTTTGACAGATTCAGCACAGACACCTGTTTTAAATTATTATGTCACAATTTTCAGAAAGTAATTTGAGCTACTATGTTAATAAATGATAAAGCAAGGTTACACAAATAGTTTTGAATTCAATTTTCCTTGTCATTTGCCAGTTCTATTTTTCTCAATTCCAAAAAAGAATTCTTAAAATAAATATGTAAAACTTGGCATAAAAATTACAAAACAATGTCATCAAATTCCACTCAATCATATTGTCCAATGCTGCCTCCTGTTTGAGATACCAAAGCCAAGAATGTTCCTTGACATAGTATTGGAAATGGTTTACAATGTTCTTTGACAGCATGAAATATCTCTGTCATCTTCCGCCGATCACAAAGTGACTTCCTTCCTCCTCCTCCTCCTCCTCATCTTCATGCTCACTATTCTGCTCTTTGTTTTCAGTTCTCAGCTCATCTTTTTTTCCTAATACAAAAGAAAAATATGCAGTTACTTAATCAAACAAAAAATGACAAATTTCTTTAATTTGATTGCTAACTGTTGTGCTGAAATACCTATTGCAATTCATTATTTCTGTGTATGTTTTGAATATAAAATGTTTGTCTTTACCTAGTTGATATTGGTATTTTAGTTTATCAAACAGTTAAAGGCTGTCAAACCCCTCCATAGTAGAAGTGATTTTGGGGGACCACATTATGCATGTTGATAATGAAGTATCATGAAACTACATAAAAGTGGAAGAAATCCAATGTGACCAGTTTGAGCTTATGTGTTTGGGCAACATTATTCAAAAGCGAAGTGAATGTTACTGATTTATTTTTTGTTCAGATTTTTCTGCGGTGCTGTGGCCTAGTGGTCTGGCGTGTTGAACTCAAGATCTTGTGGTCAATCTACAGACTGAGGGTTCAAATCCAGCCATGGGCTAGTGGTGCTTGTGTCCCTGGGCAAGACGCTTTGTCACAAATCGCTCCTCTTCACCCAGGTGTAAATGTGTAGAGATGGGTAGAGATGGCTTTGTGCTTGATTATTACCTTTTTGCGCTTACAGCAGCCGGGGCTGTATACTCCCCAGGGAGTTGAGATGGTTTCAGGAAAGTAAAATATGTCCCAATGACCAGGGATAATAATAAATTTGTAATGCGCAGTAGAGTATATCAATGTAGTAGCTGCACGATATAAATGTCCCATATTATTATTATTATTATTAGATATTGTTCTGAATTGCATAAAAGGGAGACAGGTTAGCATCTGAAAGTTAATATTTGGGAGACACCGGTCAATAGGGAGACATTTTGTTGTCTCCCCAAATTTTTTTTTACATCTTAAAGATGTCTATATTTTAAAAGAAGACAGAGAATGCTCTCAATATGAACATATGTCAATTTCAAGTTCATTGGGGGCTTGTCCGGGAGCGTGAACAAAACATTGATCCTGATTATTGCATATAAAATCCTTAGCTTGTCTGGATCAATATATTTGTAGTTATTAGTAATTCGATACCATGGCTGCTAAATTTAATATATGGGATTTTGTCACTGACTTTGAGGAAAGTCCCTCAGAGGAAAAATGTTTCAGCTAAAGAGTACTGGATTGTTTAAATTTGCCCAACATTATAAGATTTCGGTAACTGCTAGCATGAAAAAGGCAGATCTTAGGGCCATAATCATCATCTTGATGATGAAGAGGTGTTAAAACAGTCAAGCACTAGTGATTCAGATGATGTTGGTAGTGTCGAAGCTGCTATAACATTGAGGAAATCAGAGCAAACTAAAAAGGTACAGCTAGAGATTCAGTTAGCTCAGATAAAACAGTCAGAGTCACAAGTAATTCGCTAAAAAGATTGATCCGACTAGATTTGGTACCACCTTTCCAGGAAAAAGAAGTGGACAAATACTTTGCTCATTTTGAAAAAAGAAGCTGGTAGGTTAGAATGGTTTAAAGAAATTCATACTTTACTCTTACAAAGTGTGTTAGTAGTGAAGGCTTGAGAACTTTACCGTTAGATAAATGTACCGACTACGATGTAGTTAAGGCCGCCATTTTGAAGGCGTAGGAGCTTGTACCCGAAGCATATCGGCAACACTTTCGAGAGCGAAAGAAACAAGATCATGAAACTTATGTTGAGTTTGCAAATGAAAAGAAAATCAAATTTGATAGGTGGTGTAGATCACGAGAAGTGGGACATGACTTTGATATTAAAGTTAAAGCAGCTTTATTTCTTGAAGATTTTAAATGGTGTGTACCTCAAACAGTCAAAGTTCATTTAGAAGGACTAGAACATTAGAACTGATTCTAATTTTCTAACCCTGATGCCCTGTTGCATTTACAAACGCAATGCGTACTAACTTGCATTGTGACGAGTTACGTAAAAATGGGTCTCTGTCCGACATTATGTATAATCCTTGAGGGCGCGCGCTAGCCGGTCTAATAATAACCCTGTACGCGTATTACACTACAGTTTGTGTGTGCGTGTTATGCATTGTACACGATTGATATAAAGTTGCTGCACGCGCGGCGCGATGGTTGTGGACACCGCATGTCTAGTCTGCATGTACTGTCGATGCCAGTACATTGTACATTGTACATGTGTACATGTACGTAAACTTCGTATACACTCCATGTAGGCCGTTGCATCTGCTCTCGAATTGCATTCACTGTTAATTGCGTTGTGGGATATTTCATGGAGCAAGAAAAAACTTAATTAACACCCCGTTTGATAAATTTTGAAACAAATAGTGAAATTTTCCATGTTGGCACATCCACATCCCCGCAGCTTTTTGTGAAAAAATCGATTCAAATTTACCGATTGAAGTCAGACCTAAAACTGTAAAAGTAAACATAATTGGAGGAATTCTAACTGTATAGCCACCGCGAAGAGCAGCAGCAACATACTTTTATGGACAATTATGATGAATTGCAGGAACCCGACTTGTAAGAAATAAATACAGCATCATTTGTGTACTTCCTTGTAGACCTATATTTTATGTGATAAAGGAACTAATTCACCAAGATTACCAAATTATATGATGAATTTCACTTTTACTGGCATTATACGAGCCCCCACGTTGATATACTTTTTTGTACGTCGTTATGGTCAGTTTTGTAGAATTTAGGTTTATAATTATAGTATGTTGGAAGATAAATATACAAGCTGATACAGAGACTTGAAACTGAAAGTCACTTCTCATAAAATGAACTGTTTTCTACTTAGTACACTACATCATACAGCATACAATGTACATGTACATCATAAATACAGGTATGTATCGTGTTGTATACTGCACTGTATACACAGAACGAATGTCGCCTAGCGACTGTGGCGCTGTGCGCGTCACGTATCTAGGTAAACAGTACGCGCAATGGTCCAATCAGAGAGATGTATTTGAATGACGCGGGCCGGCCCTGTACGTCCGCGAACTTGACGAAGTGATTTCACTATGCACACAATGTTTTGTTTACAAACTTCAGAGGATTGATAGAAAGACGAGTCAAAGCTTGTTTCAATGGTACCAATTCACGTACACGCCACATAACCAGATCAGCATAAATTATACGCTCGTGACAAACGTTTTTTTTGAGAGATTTTCCTTACATTTCTTAAAATAAGACAGAAACACATCTCATAGACGTTCTAGAAAACCTCCTTTTTAACCAATTTCCTTATATTTCTTTGACATAATTGTCAACACAGTAAATCGATCGTTGATACTTTTCCTATCCAAAAATACAAACAAGTAAAAATTGATGTTGGAGTAATTTTTTTCGATTTGGCAACTTCAGACGCCGATTACGCGAAATTCACTTTTGGGGGAATTACCTCATTTCGCTCCATTGGGTCACAATTTGTCATTTAAAAACCCTGTGCATCCCATAAACCCCAGTAAAGTTCAAGACTTTGAGTTTCTGATTTTCTGATTTGTAAATCACAGTAATGAATGAACGGTGATATCCGTCAAGAATTAGTTTTTGAAAATTGTGGCAAAACATCAGCATTAGTAAATAGTAATTTATGTCAAACTCGCACGTGTAACAGATTCCCACGCATTGTGCATGTGAGGCATACCGGCAAGCTCTGCCTCCAGATAGATCCGCGAAGGACTAATACACATGTATTACACACTGCATGCCACAAGTGTATTACGTTAACAGGGGGTGTAACGAGCCTTCCCAGAACAGCATAACATCGATACAGCTACAGAGGGCGCTATTGTAAAAGTTGCTATATTTTTTGACGAGGCTGCGCCTTTAAGGGAATAACATTACTACTCTGGTTCAAGGGTAGTTGCCGAGCCATGTACATGTATGACTTGTCGTCCTAGCTTAGACAGTTATATGATAGAACTCAAGAAAGAGATTCCCGGGATTTTTCCCGCTTGTGTTACAACTCAAGCTATGAGTAGAAATAAGGAGTCTGTTCATACTAAGGTCGAGTTAGTCGACAAAGATTCGCTTAAAAGCGAAGGTGCGACTGTGCTAAGCGAACTCGGTATATACTCTGCTTAATCCAAAATAGGATTTACGCCAGATAGGCGTAAATCAAAACAGGTGTGTCACGTTAATATGTTCAAACAGTATTATGATAGACCAGATGAAAATGTGAAGCCTCAAGAAACTGTTTGAGCTGGTGCGGTGCAATCTGTTGATGTTGACCAAAAAACTCATGAAAAAGATGAAGACACAAAAATACCTGCAATTGAAAGGTTGAAAAATTCTGAAGTACTGTCGAACTAAGATGACAAGTTAAATCATTTGACTTTGGAGCAAAAATCTGACATTTCGAAATTGATTTTCCCAATCTGTTTCCCGACATTCCGGCTGAGACAGATGCAGTGTTTCATTATAATGATGTTGGGGATTCACCCCTATTAAACAACATCCATACAGATTTGGACCAGAGAAACAGGCACATTTGAACAAGGAGCTCAAGTACAAGTTGAGGACAGTGAAAGTAATTGGTCGTCACTGTGTATATTGGTACCTAAATCAGATTCCTCTTTCATATTTTGTACAGATTTCAGGAAGGTTAACTTGGTGTTTGTCACCAAGTTAACCTTCCTGAAATCAATACATTCCCGTTACCACGGGTTGATGATTGTATAGATCTTGTTGGAAAAGCAAAATTTGTCAGTACATTTGATTTATTAAAAGAATATTGGCAAGTAACCTTGACTCCTCATGCAAAAGAAGTGTGCTGTCGCTCTGTCTATCCTGTAAATGTGAGAAACTGATTGTAACTGCAACATTTCTGATGATATGTAAATGTATTGAAGTTTATTATACATATATACAATGTGAAAGTAATCAATGTTATGATTGTAATTTTGGATATTAGAAAAAGTAATAATTGATAAGTTTCTCATTTTACATCATTATAATTCAAAACTTCTTTTCGCTCCTATTTTTGATCTTAATTTGAATGTACATGTATTAAAATTATCCAGGGGTCAAGTGATTTCCAATTAACTCAAGTTCTGGTCTCCCTTTTGTTCTATTTCTGCCGTGCCAATCGGAGTCTGGCGAACTTGATGCATAACATTTGTTACATCATGTCGATGTGCATGCTGAAGCTGAAGTTTATAAAATGACTGAATTTGTTAAAAGCATATCTTGAGAACGACAAATGCTACTTAAATGATTCTTTTTGTAAAAGCTTAAATAAATCATGTATGGACAAACACATATCACTTAGACAAACGGTATAATGAACAAACATTGCCAGTAAAAAAGAAAACTGATGACTGCACTTCTTCACAAAATAAAGAAATGAGACATTCAGTAAACTTAAAGTTAATAAATAAAGGGTAGGAGACAAGAACAAATAATGAAAGAGAAGAGGGGTATGCAATGTGAGGGAGATGGGGCTACGCTACGTAATGGGAAATCAGAATACTTTTGTTGAAGGATTTGAATCTACCCACGGATGTCTGAGTCTTAACCTGGTCGCTTAAAGAATTCCATGAAATATGACTTTATGGTTGGTGAAAAAGTTAAAGATCAGGCGATGATATGATAATGAATAGCCAGTGAAATATTAAGTGAAGCCAGGACTGAGGATTATGCAACTAAGGGGACAATGGAACAGCACAGAGTGGGACTGCAGTGATAATAGCATGGTAAATGCTAGTATGTGAAATATGTAGCTACAACATACCTTCTTCCTGTTCTTGCACTTTTCTTTTCTTTTTCAGAAGCATCTTCTGTTTCTTTTTCATTCTGAAAGACAACAGTTTATTACTTTTACTGTGTGGCTGAAATTGGTGCATGGGCTAGTTTAAGATACCATAGCTTAATATAAAAATGACTAGTATTTGAGAATAAATCTTGGTGTTGATTTGTAATATTTTAAACGCTTGATAGTTTTATACATTTTTTGGAACATTTGTATGGAATATCTAAGTGGAGCTATCCCACAATTTTTTGGGGTCAGAATTTGAGCTTTAAAGGAAGTAGACTAAATCTGGATGAACTCCATTAAGACCAGTAAGAAGTGTTTTCACTGAAGCATGCACACTTGACAATGTATAAGGTCTGACCTTCACAATGCCCAGAAAGAGAAATACTAATCTATATAGCAAAGAAATAACATTCCAAAAACATGCTGAAAAATTGAACAATCACATAGCACTGTACCTTTTATTTCGTTTTTTAGACGTTTTTTCATTGGCTTTAGCTTCATTTTCTTCAATTTTCTTCTGAAATTCTCCCATCTGCTCCTCCTGAAGAATAAAAGAAATAGCTCCAAATATAAGTGTATCAAAAAAAAACAATGCATCTTATTCAAACCTTAAAAACAATCTTTCATAAGATACGAGGTTATACATGGAAAGAGGCTCTTGTGGTAACACCATGCTCTTTAAATATGTTGTGTGGCTCTGAAAAGGACTGATTGTAAATTAAGTCTTAAGGAAAAAAGGTGATCAAAGTCACACAATGTTGTGTTGCTGGTAGCGACGTTTCGGCTGCTGGTAGGCCTACTGCTAGCCTTCATCAGGCATCTGAAGAACTGGATGCTACAGTGACTGTTATATCCTGAAGGGCAGGATTCATGTTCACAATGCAGTGATTAGCGGACTGTGGACGGGTCACTCCAGCGGATGTCGTATGGTTCACTCTGCCGTTCACTCAGCTGGCGTGTTTCTGTCTGTTGCGTGGCAGTGGTCATGGTGCTGGATGGTGGGAAGCCAAAATCCGGGGATGTTGATGCCGCTGTCCCGGTTGATGTTGTTGTCATGAAGGCGGATGTGGATTGCCTCCAGCATGGAAGCCTGACCAGCACCATGTACTGCAAGCCGTGCATACGCACACCGACCAGTACCGGGTACTTTCACATCGCCCTTTCATCATTACCATAGAAATATTGAAAGTAGTGTAGAACCCATCGTCTGGTGGGTGTGAAATTGCAGCTCAATTTCATGACTCCAGTTACTGTTTATTTCTTTAGATTAATTTGTTAGTTTGATTACATTTTGGGATGAATGCTTAGAGCCTATAAAGTGTATTAAATAAAGTCGGAACAGCTCAGTCTGTATTTGTTCATGAACACTTAAAATGTCTAGTTGCATTAAAAGGTATGATATTTTAAGTACCCAAGATTAATTTCTAGATAACACAAACTGACACATGCACCAAATTCACCTCAATCGGACCACAATATTGGTACATGGAAAAACTGGAACCAAATATGGATTATTCAAGATGTCATGATGATGTTACTTACTAACTGACTTACTCCCCTACCAAAGCCTTAAATTAAGAAATATTGCCTTTCAGAGATAATACCACTGGTTCTTCTTAGAACCACACACTCTCACAGAAGAGATTACATGGTGTCACCGCAAACTTAACTTCATTTTATTGCCTTTCACCTTATACATATTTGTCACATTATGTGACTAATGGCAAATTTAAATAAATCTTAATAGATCACAAAGATAGCACACTAAACAGTGACAATTTTTCATGAGAGGCCTAACACTGTCTGACTGACTTGAATTACACATAAATGAGCCTGCAGTGACCCGTCCAGTCTGCTGAATACGGCATTGTGAACATGAATCCTGCCCTCCAGGATATAACGGACACCGTAGCATCCAGTTCTTCAGTTGCCTGATGAAGGCTAGCAGTATAACAGCAGCCGAAACGTCGCAACCAGCAACACGACATCGCATGACTTTAATCACCTTTTGCCCTTATCTGTATCCACCACAACACCAGCGCAACCAGGATTTTGTCTTGGGGGGGGGGGGGGGGGGGGGGGGCTCAAAGACAATTTTTCTCCCACAAAACGCCCAACAAACATTTTGTGACTCCCCCTTCCTCCTCCTCTTCCTCTCCCTTTCCCTCTCCCCTTTTTTTCCCATTTTTTTTTTTTAGGGACCCTCTTTGGGGGGGGGCTCAAGCCCCATGAGCCCCCCCCCCCCCCCCCCCGGGTGCGCCACTGCACCACAATGAATAACCCTTTCCTTTCAAATTAAGTCTTGATGAATTCTTTCAAAGTCTCAATGATCAGCAAATCAGCAACATGAATATATTTAATGTAAATGCAGACATGAATGTACTTGTACATAACACACATGCATTAAATATGGGTGCTTCATAGATTTTACATACTACAGCCTTTTGGGCTTCATTTGTTTCCTCTGTAGATGAAGTGCCTTTTTGCCTTCACATTTTTTGCGCCTCTTTTAAAGTGGCACCATCAATGGCATATGCAGGATTTTTTCAAGGGGAGTGTTTAAAAACCAAAATTTGAAGCAGCAGCGTGGATTGCAGGGCCCGCTTGAGGGCCCTGAAATTTTCTGGATATAATAGATGCTCTCTGGTGCATTTTAGAGTATAGTCCAGGACCCTTTTTTATAGCTTTTTGCCATGGAAATAAGATGGAATATTTTCTTTTCATTTTTAATTGAGGATTTTAGACACATTTGACCAAGTGAATTTGTATATTTTGGGATGGTAAGTTTGTTTTTATACAGTTTTCATTTGGACGCAGGATCAAAAGGAAATAATCATTCCGCCATAAAATTTGTTCGAACAAAATTAAGAAATATGAAACAAAATAATATAATAAGCCATGAGTTGCACCAGTTTTGAAGAAACATGGGCAATTTTTTGAATTCCAACACCCACTAATGGGCTTCCGTACAAAACTGTGTTTTGAAAATGTTTTATTTATGATAATTAAAAATTGCATTTTTCAATGAACATGGAATTGCCATAAAAATCGAAATCCAGACAGAACGAAGAAACAGTTTCCATGTACATACGTTTCTATAAAAAAAGTAAGTTGCGATACTGTCATGGCGCTTTTACATCAAATCACAAGCTAGAAAGTCTAAACCGCATGGAGCTCCATGGCCTAACCTTGCCACGCCATGCATAGCAATCACAAGGGCCTAAATACACTGCCTGTACGTAGTAGAGTCGGGTGCATGCACTGTGTACATCTCGCATGACACCGATCACGAGGAACGAACGTACGTCACGATGTAAAATGTAACCACTGATATTCTATACAGACTAGGGAGCCTTTATAGTACGTCAGTTTTATTATTTAACACACACACATGATCTTTTTTTTTATCCTAAAGTTTCCCTGATTCACACTTGTTTTTTTTTTGTTGCTCTTTTTTTAATTCTTTTGTTGGCTTTTCCGATTGTGATCGGAAAAGGTATTCTTTTTGTTAGGATATTTTTGGCTTTTCCATGATAGCAGAAAAGGTATTGTTTTTGTTCCTTTTTTTTTGCTTTTTTAGCGTGAGCGAAAAGCCTTTGTGTTTCTAATGTTGTTGTTATTCTTTCTGGATTCTTCTTGTCGATTGAAAACCTACAGACTTTGCACAGGGGCATTCTACCCTCCACTTATAAACAGTTGATCTTAACCAAACTTGGTACAACAAAGTACCTATGATACTGAAGTTGTACGCTAAACAATTACGTTATTGTGAAGGACATCAGGTGTCAAATAACAAGCGATTTGAATTTAATAATCAAAATCTTTAAAAATCAACAAAAAATCAACGTTTTGAGATATTAAGTTGATTCTTTTTACACCAAAAGTCAATTTTAGGCAAGGTCTTTCTTTGTCACATAAACATGACCAAGTCACATGACGTAAGATTAAAGGTGCACACTTCAAAAGTATAAAACGTAAGATCTTAATTAAATATCTTTGTGTGGATGAGGTTATGACAGTTTTATTTAATACATGTATCATAAAACGTAAAAGCCTTGTGTACTGAAAAGGTCAAGTACCGTATGGAACTATGGATATATGGTGTGGGCTTGCTCTTGAGTGACATACATGTACCTATTAGATTAAAAGGTGGGATATCTCCTCGTATTAGCAGATTTACAAGTTTGCCCAATTTTATTTTCTGCTTTTTCTACCCTGCATCACAACCAAATTTCCCATTTTTTTTTATTTCTACCCATGTTAGGCCAAGCAAAACTTTAATAGTTAGAATTGTTAAAATAAATAAACACTTTAAATAGAGTTTGTTGTGAACAAATCACTCAAAAAACTCACAAATCATTCTTACTAGTCCATGGGCCAGCCGATTTGTCAGTACCATCTGGAGGGACTAATTATAAAATGAGTTTTATCAGTTTATGATGTAAAAAAATTTTAAAAAAATGGCAAAAATAATATGATGGACAGTCAAAAACGGTAGCTTATGACTACTTTTTGAAAGATTTCAAATGTAAGTTTCAAAGTTCTGAGAGCCTCTTACATTTTGCGCAACAGACGAATGTTTAAGGAATTTACAAAATATTGTATAGCAAATTTGTGTACAAATAAAGAACTTTTATTCAGCCGTAGTTCAACGCGTGGAAGATTACAGCGGTACAGGTGATTATGTGCAGATTCACAGGGATTTATTACAAAATGTGTTTTTATTACATAATGACAGATTAGCAGTGATCCACGGGACACTTTTATGTGTTTAGAACTGTTAAGGGCTAAGTTGATACAATATAGTTTCAGTGCAAGAAAATGTTGGACAAGCAGTAAATGACCAGTTGAAGTTGTGTCTCGAAAAGGAAATAGGCCCACACAAAATATAAGTTTACTTCGGTTTTTTTTCTCCAGTGCATGGAAAGAGATTTCAGAGTGTCTCAATCTCCAAAAGTCACCAAATCGAAACACCAAGCCTCTATCTCCTAGTCCTACTGTAAATTACCGAAAACCTCCAAAGGGAACTCGGTTCATGGGAAGGCCGATCATCAAGGTCAGTTGCGAGGCTCAGACGAAACTTTGATATTGTATGGATTATTTTTTGCTTCGCCACAGTCGTCACTCTTTGAGGGTTCTTCTTAAACTCAGCTACTTGACTCTGAGAAAGGATAATTTTCTAATTATTTTAGACACAGTTTCATGCAGTGTTTATACACAACCTGCCCACAACTTAATAAGGAACAACTCAGTCGGACGCAATGGGAGACTTTTGAGAATCAGTCTTCAAGTCAACAGCGCACGCGCATGCAATATTGAGCATGCGCGTGCGCTGTTGACTTGAAGACTGATTCCCAAAAGTCTCCCATTAACTTGAACAGATCACTCAGATTGTGGATACACTGAGCTATATACAGGAAAAAATCACTTGAAGTCGGCTCGAAATTGAGAATAAACACGAGCTAAATCAGATTGAATCGTGTAGTTTCTTTAATTAAAAAAACATAAACCAGAAGTTGTTTTGTGAAGTAAAAAAAACAATTAAAATGTCACATTCAGTATTACTCCTCAATGTAAACATCGGTTCAGCCATCATGGTAATGTGCCTACTGATGTTCTCTGTTAGGTGAATACAATTTATCTAATTGTACGTGAAACTGCTATGCAACAATTTATAAATTCTTTAAACAGTTGTCTGTTGCACAAAACGGAAGAGGCTCTCAGAACTTTGAAACTCGCCGTTACATTCTTTTTAAAAAATAGTCCAAAAACTACCATTTTGGACCGTCCATCATATTGTTTTGCCATTTTTATATTTGTTTACATCATAAAACTCTTGAGAATTAGTCCCTCCAGATGGTACCAATAAATTATGTGAAATTGCAGCCCCTGGCTCAAGGACTATACATGTCAACAAGGTTAATTATGTGAAATCCAGTCAGGCCTACCTGACATTGCATCCTTCACATCTCATCTCAAACCTTTCCTACTTTCCTATTTGTTTATGATAACCAAGAGATTTGTGCACATACCATATATGCACATAATGCACTTTCTCCTTAGCCATAGTTAAAGTAGTTATTTGGGCGCTACTGTTCTTTCTGATAAATAAACTAGAACTATCTGTATGTATGTATGTACCTTTTCAGCTTTTTGGTTTATATACATCTGTCGGGCATACTCCCTGCGTCTATAGCCTCTGTAAACATGGAACTCGCCACTACCAGCCCCAGCACTCGAACCTACATGTATAATCAACAAATCAACAAATGTGAAGTTTCTTGAAGTTTCTTGCTAACAGCATTTTAGAGAATCACCAAATGTGTAATATCACATATTACTATACCTCATAAATATTTATGACCTAGAGCCAAATCCCAATTGGTCAATTCACCATCACGTGCCAGTGGATATAATAGCGCTCTGCACTAATGACGTCAAAAAATCCCTGGATGTCAGACAAACATTGTCTCACTATTTATGTAGTGTACATGTACGTGCACGCGCACACACGTTTGCATGGTTGCATTGTTTTGTCTGAGATCGGGTGCGGAGCGCTATTGCTGATCACCAATAAATAGGCCAGGGAATCTCCGAAGGAACTGTTACACATGTAACATCTCATTGCGCATGGAACAGTTTGCAGTGAGCGTGCGTGAACTTCGTTTTACATGAAATTCACGAAAATTAACGGTTTGCTGCACTCCTCAACAAAATTGTGGACAATAAAGAATTTTCTGAGGTATAGTAAAACAAATAGCACATGGTCTATTTCGGGTGGCAATTCTAGCTTCCCTCGGTGTTGGAATTTTTCTCTCGGGAACAATAGTTTGTCAACTTCAAACACCTCGGGAGTTATAGAATCGACTGACGATTCACCCTCAAACATAAGACATTTGTATACTGGCAATCGTAAAGGAGTTTTATGAATGTTGTCAATTTGTGGGGTATTTATTTCTATGTTCATGTACTTCCCTATCAAATTTTAAGTGCAAAGAAACAAAACCAAACAATGACATACATGTAAAATGAAATAGAAACTGAATGTACGGACTTGTAAATTCATGGAGAAACTATTATGTATGTGTGCATTCTACTGAAACAACATAATGTACAGTATCTCTGATGTTTAACCTTTTACAGAAAACTCACCCATAACATCTCGCACAAATTCTGGTGGATCTCTTGTTTTCCATTCTTTAGGTCTTTCAGGAATGAAGACTGGCTTTTCCTTTCACACAAAGAACAAAAAGTAATTCTACATCCTCAATCATGTCAATCGTGGGAAATAACTTAAGGAAAATCATACAGTACATAAATAAACAACTGTACAAACTTGTGTGACATGTGATAATATTAAGATCCTAAAAACGCACACATAAAATAGACATTTGTCTGTTTAAATGCAGAGCATTTTTCTGAATGTATTCCTTTTCTTTGTTGAACGTTAATGAAAATACAACATTTCTTTTGCAAAATCTGGTTTGAATCAACTGTACATAGTGCATTTCCAACTTTCAGAATATTTACAGTGGATGGTACATGTATTACAAGTCAATGATAAACGGCTTGAACCAAGTCTAGTGCATTCTCAAGTTTCAGAATACAATAGGTGGTATGACAGTAGAAAATGGCATGGCTTAGGTTTGATGAGCACGTGTAGGTACGTGGTGTAGTCTATTAGATTTTGACAAATATGATTAAAAACCAAGTCAATGGTATGTGGATGAATTATTAAAAAATTCACAAAAATGTCTATAATGATGTCATCAGCACACCAATTAATATTTAGTATATCAGGCAAAAATACATCATATCCACCAAGTTTCATGACCATTGGCCCATGCACTCTAAGTATTACACAAAATTGCATTTAAATTCGCAATACTGACATCACAGTATTTCTGCCTATTCAATTTTCATCTCTGTTGTACAAATATTGAAAGTCGGGACAATACATGTACATTCATCCATTTTTGAGTGACTTTGTGTGCCATAGCTACTCTGATGTAAATGAACTGTGCTGCTCAGCCAATTAGGTACCAAAAACTAGTGATGCTTTCATTACATTTCATTGGCTTTTCCGTGTATATAGATTTTGCACATGTGCATTGTCGGCGGCACTTTGCTCACTTTTAATCAGCTGATCTTAACCAAACTTGGTCCAAACAAAGTCCCTATAGCGAAATTGTATGCCGGACATTTACATCATCATGACGTCATCAGGTGTCATGTGACAAGCGATTTGAATTTGATAATCAAAATCTTTAAAAATCTACAACAAATCAACCGTTTGAGATATTAAGTTGATTCTTTCAACAAAAGTGAATGTTAGGTACGGTAAGGTCTTTCTTTGTGACACATTGCTTGACCTCTGTGACCTCTACTTACGGTCAAACAGGAAGTAGTTCCTCATTTAAAAGTGGTAATAGCTAGGATTATGATTCTTTCACCAAAGTCAATGTTAGGCGAGGTCTTCCTTGTGACACCAAACATGACCAAGTCACGTGACTTAAGATTAAAGGTGCACTCTTCAAAAGTGCATGTATCAAACATAAGATCTCCATCAAAATGTCTTTGTGTGTACAAGGTCATGACGATTTTATTTAATATCATAAAACAGAAAAGCCTTGTGTTCTGTTTTCAACAGACACAACCTCTAGTTTCATTTCATATTGGTTTATTCTTAAAATATCCATCCTCGCAGTAAAACAAACTGAATTACAATGGATTTACAAATATAAAAATAGCTTGGTCATAAAAATACAAAATATTACACATGCATACATTAAAAAAAACAAAAGGTAGAAAAACTAATAATATCTATTTAAAGACATTGAAAACAGCATGAGTAACAACGAGTAACACTAAAATGAGAATAATTGGAACAATAGACCGATCCATTAATAAAGCCCTGTCCCATTTGTTTCTGACCAATCAAAGTCCTGGTTTATGTCCGACATGCGTTCACTATTAGTCTGACAAATGTATGCGGGACAGGAACTTGCAGTGAAGCATTGGAGAGGAACACGTGTTCATTGTACATGTGTGCAGTGGGAGGGGCTTACTGGATCGGTCTATTGAGCCACAGCTAAGCTACACGTTATTAAAAATGAACTGGAATTTTGATAAGTAAATCAAATCAAACAAGGAAGTGCACTGTCCTGCATGCGTTTCCTCTTGCAACAAATTTCAGGGATAATTGGCTTATTTCTTAAATTCCTTTGACTTGGCAGTAGGAAAAATTGTCTGAATTGAGTTGTACACAAAAAAGAGAGACATACAGATTCCCGTCTATCTTCAAGAGAGGTTGGACTGCAATGGTCTTAAAGCACGACTGTATGATATATATCCAGGCCCAAGCATTATTATCTGATTATCAAAGATCTCTTTTGAATTCTTTCAAGCAAATAACTTTGGCGTTTAGTCATGTTAGTTATAGAGGCATTCCATACATTTGCGGCATATTCAGTAACTGGACTGATATAGCTTGTATAAATGGTAACGAGGTAAGCCACAATATTTAAGTACCCGCAATATTACTATTTTACTATTTGACCGTTTGAGGATATTATCTACATTTTTATCCTTTTTGATAAAAGGCAACTTGCCGCTCCTGAATCAATGTTTTTATTTGAGAGGTCATCTAGGGTTTTTATCATTCTGATGGGCTTTAACTTTACGTAATGGAAAAAATATCAACTGCAGTTTGAAGAGTTTGAATAAACATCTCGTATTTGCTGAACTTAATGCATCCGAAATGATGGGCCAGGAAAACGCTGATTTGTTTTTTCAATAACTTCAAAGCCACATGAGCAAGAAGAATACTGCTTCAACATGCACTAGTAACATTGAATACAAGTTGAATAATCTAACCCAGTGGCTTCATTTTCTGATAGCTCAGTGTGCAAATCTTGAGGGTACAGACCAGTAAATATGCCCAAATCAGTCCACGGAGCTCATTAATATATTGTTTTCATACCTCAAAATCTTTTTTTAAAGCGTTTGGTGAGCCCTACGTGGAAGGCCTTGTAGAAAGAATGAATGGTCACCAGAGTTTTAACTTTTAAATTTGAGCTGTCAAGTTGGATGAAATCAGCCCCTAAATTCGCTCTTCTTTTGCAATATAGTGGAGGAGTACTATCTTTTAGTGTCTCACAGGTAAATTTTGCCGTTTTACGGGTATTTTTCTTTGCGTGGACTTTGCAGCCATGTTAACCTATAGACAAATTAAAAAGAAAATGAAAATTGAAGAATTCAGCTTTATTTTGCTGTATCGGTTGATTGCATCAGAAAATAGGCGGTAGCCTATGGGAAATCATTTACTGGTCTGCACGCCTTTTTGTTTCGAGAAATAAGCTTGTTTGTTTGTTTGTTTCCTTTTGATCAATTCTTTTCTCGCACATATTGCGAGCATGTGCATTCCTAAATATGACCATTATTCCTGACCAACTTTGAATTGACATTTTATTCGACATGGCATAAGCACGACGTCTAAAACCGTGCCGTGCTACTGCCAAGCTAAATGACATAAGCACAGCAGACCCTGTCGAGCTTAAAGCTTCTGCCGTGCCGAATTCAACTTGCCGAGCCAAATTGGTTTCAGACGTCGTGCTTATGCCGTGCTGAATACAAAAATTCAAGTTGATTTGACACGGCATAAGCACGACGTCTGAACCAACCTTAGAAACATTATTTGATCTATGATCATTAAAGCTGTTAATTGGGGACCATAAGATGACGTTGTGATCAGATAGACCAACCGGTGAAGCAATCTGAACTTTACTGTACTTATGAGTTATGACCCATATATCAAGGATCTTACTGCCTCTAGTTGGACGATCCATTACTTGCTGATATTGGGGATCAGCAATCAGTGGATCAATGTTCATTTGGTTGAAATCTCCACTCACAAATCTGGCTTGTGAGTGGGATGCATTTAGGTCATCAATAGTGCACAAAATATGTTCAGTCATCTTGTCTTCCATTGCGCGATCTGGTTGAGGGAAATAAACATCCATATCCATATCCATATCCATATCCAGGGCATATTCACTCATGATGGAGGAACCCCTCCCTAGAATGTTTCCACAAATCTTTATCCTTGGCCATTCTAGTCCAAGTTGGACCTAGATGTTTCTTCATTTCGTCTCTCCATCTAGTTTTTGGACGTCCTGGTTTCCTGGTCCAATCTCTGGGGGTCCATTCTGTTACTCTGATGGTCCATCTGTTATCTTGCAGTCTTGAGATGTGGCCTGCCCATCTATGTTTAGCACTTCTAATGCAGTCAATGATATCAGTGACTCCTGTCTGTGATCGAATCCAGTCGTTTCTTTTCTGATCTTGAAGTTTGATGCCAAGCATGATTCGCTCCATCTTTCTCTGTGCAACTGCAAGCATTTCCATCATGGTGTTGTTCAAAGCCCATGTTTCGCTACCATATGTCATGACTGGAAGAATATACTCATTGAACACCTTCCTCTTTAGCTCCTTGCTTGTCTTCATATTTTTCATGATGGTTTCCACTTTTCCAAATGCTGCCCAACCCAATCCAATTCTCCTTTTGATCTCAGGCAGTAAGTCACCATCACGCACCACTGTCTTTCCAAGGTAAACATAACTGCTGACCTCCTCAATTACTTTCCCATCTACGGTTATATCGGATCTCCTGACGTGGTTGTTGAACATCACTTTGGTTTTTCCAACATGCATGTTGAGTCCAACAGGTTCACTAGCGCTGTGGATGTCTTTAAGCATGCTTTCTAGTTCTTCTGGTGACTTGGCGATCAGGATGATGTCGTCGGCAAAGATCAAGTGAGAAAGATTTTCTCCATCAATATTGAGTCCTCTCCTCTCCCAGTTAATCTTCTTAATGATGGCATCTTGAAGGCATGATGTGAAGAGCTTTGGTGAGATATTGTCTCCCTGTCTTGCTCCCCTTTCTAGCTTGATCTTGTCGCTGTCTTTGTGGAGCTTCAGGGTGGACGAGGCACCATTGTAAAGATCGCGTAAGAGATTGATGTAGGCTGGGTCAACCCCTTGGTTCTCAAGGGCTGTGAAGAGTGGTGTGAATTCAACAGAATCAAAAGCCTTTTCATAGTCGACAAAGGCAAAAATCAGTGGAATCTTGTACTCATTTGCTTTCTCTTGTAGCTGATTTATGACTTGTATGTGGTCAATGGTGGAGAACCCTGGTCTAAAACCAGCTTGAGCTCTTGGTTGGTGTTGTTCTAGAGTATCCAACATTCTTTTCAGGAGAACCTGTGAGAGTACCTTGTACGTTACTGGCAGAAGACTTATTGGCCTGTAGTTTTTGATGTCAGATGTATCTCCTTTCTTGTGGAGGATCACTACAGATGCGTTCTTCCAGCTGCTGGGGACTCTGCCCTCTGTAAGGCATCTGTTGAACAGCTGTGTTAACACCTCAATGATGGGCTCGCCTCCATCTTGAAGAATCCCTGCTGTAATACTATCCTCTCCAGGGGCTCTATCACGCTTTAGTTTCTTAACTGATTCTCTCACTTCTGATAGCATAATGGGAGGGGGTGGTGTCTCTACTTCATTGAAACGTGCATCAGCAAAAGGTTGCGCCTGTGGTTGCCTAGTACTGTAAAGTTGGGTGTAAAACTCTTCGCACCTTTTAACCATCCTATCAAGGTCTTTTGTGAGAGTACCATCTTCCTCCTTTAAAGCTGTGATGTTGTTCTTGCCTAGAGACTGTTTCCGTCTTACTGATTTGAGGCCTCTGTTGTTTTCAAGGGCTTTCAGTTGTTCCTGCTCATTGAAACTTTGAATTTCCTCTTTCATGCGGCGCCTAATGGTCTTGCAGGTCTCCGTATATTCTACATGTTGGATACCTACTCCAGTCCTCTTCATCTGTCGTCTTTTATCCAGCAGTTGCTTTGTTTCCGCAGATAGCTTTTCAGGTCTTGGTGGCTTTTCTCTGCCAGCAGTTTCTACGGCGGTCTCCCTGATTGTAGAAGTGATGGTATCGAGCTGTGTGTCTAGATTGTCTGACGATTCCAAATGAAGCGCCTCAAACTTATTGGACAAATTCAGTTGGAATTCCGCAGCCTTCACTGTGAGTGCATCTGCATTTGGTTTCTTCTGTCGTTTCATGCATCTTGCTCTCTCTAGCTTGGTGTTGATTGTAAGAGAGGCTCGAAGCATGCGGTGGTCGCTGCCCGTGTTGAACTTGTTGATGACTGTTACATCTGAGAACGTGTGGGGCTTATCGGTAAGGATGTAGTCAATTTCATTTTTTGTGACTCCGTTGGGGGAGATCCATGTCCATCGTCTGTTGGGTGACTTCTTGTAGAAAGTGTTCATGACTTTCAAACGATGTCTTTCGGCAAAGTTGATAAGAGTGTCTCCTCTGCTGTTCCGCGTTCCGAGCCCAAAGCTACCTGTGCAGGACTCTCCTGCTTCTCCCACACCAATCTTTACGTTGAAGTCGCCCATAATGATATTGTAGTGGTTCTTGCTACTGCTGACAAGCTTGTCAATTTCCTCATACACAGCCTCTACTTCCTCATCGGTACTGCTGGTTGTTGGTAGGTAGACTTGGATTATATTAAGATGGCACTTGCTGTTGATCTTGACAGTTAGTTGGGCCACTCTTTCTGAGATTCCTTTGAAACTAGTGACATTTCCTGCTATGCTTTTATGCACTACAAATCCAACTCCTTTATGGCGGGTGTTGCTGCCCTTAAAGTATAGATTGTGACCACTGTTGTTAAGGGTGATGCATCCTTCTCCTTTTTGCCTTACTTCACTAATTCCAGCAATGTCGAACTTGATCCTTTCCAGCTCCTCTTCGAACTCGATAATTCTGTCGTCTGTAGAAAGAGATCTGGCATTATAAGTACATACTTTCAATTTCCAATGACAGCCTGTCCGTACCCAGAGATTCTTAGCACCCTCTGCTCCTTTGCTATCCTTCCCGCTGCCTTGGTCAGGTGCTCCAGAGCTGCTGGGGACTGAGGGCCATGGTTTGTTTGTGTCTGTCATTTCCAGGGGGTTTGCCATACTCGCCACGCTTGGCCTGCGGGTTGGCGAGGTATTTTCTGTCTGGGTTCCTTCCCGTAGCCTTTGCTTAAAGAAGCCTGACCTACAAGGCAGCAGGGTGGTTGATCTGGATGCCGTTGGCTGTCTTCAGCTCCTCCGCCTTTAGGTAGCATTTCCTCTACCAGGGGTTCCAGTACCCCACTCAGAATATCTGAGTTGGCCGGGTTAGTTGACCGCCGCCCGGGACTCGGCGTTTGTGTACGCTGGCTGTACTGTCTCACTTACGGCTAATTTCACCTAGTGTTACACTACAGTAGCAGCAAGCACTCATGTCCTCCTGAACATGAGCCTCACTGGCCAGACCAAACAACAGCACAGAAAATGCACGATATTGTCCTTGGTAGACGATGTGGGCATAATTTGATCCATACGATTTCTAAATCCTCGGGAACGGTGATTTCCTGTAGATGGGATGTGTTGAGATGGTGCTTTACGTAACATGCTAAACCTCCTCCAGGTCGATGTAATCCAAACTTTGTAAATAAAGAATATCCAGAGATTGAGACAAGTTCAGCAGGGAGATTGTGCTTGTATCAGGTCTCAGTGATGGCACATATGCCAGTACTGTTGTGCTGGTTGATCGCTGCTAATTCGTCAAGTTTATTCATTGCTGACCTGGCCTTGCAAGGAACGATGGAAGCAAGGACTTGTTTGCTTGACTGCGCTGAACGTGAGCCACGGGCACTGTGACAAGGTTCCTTGCATTGTGGTCCCTGCAGGTCAAATATGGCAGCCGTGGGGAAGTGATGATTGTAGGGATGACATGAGTTCTTTGTTTTAATCTTTGCAAAGATCCCCAGCTTGCAAAGATCCCCATGCGGATCCCCAGCTTGTTCACTTGATGTATAGCATGCTGGGGTAGAGCAATTTTTACCTGCCTACAAGAGGCTCCAATGTGCCATACGGTAATTCATTTGCAGAGTATCTGTAAAGCTGCTTACCACATACTACCACAGTCTCCTCAGGGGGACTGGATCATAAACCAAGCATTACAAACACAAACCACACTGGTGTATTGTGGTATTCAGGATATCACATTTAACCCAGGAAAACCCATGCGTGGTACATATAGATTGTGGTATGCAAGTGGTTAAGAGTTAAAATATAAATCAAGAAAACATGGCAGATCACTATTTATGTCTTTCTTAATGTTAAGGGGTTTCCTTCAATCGGTAGGTCTGAGTTGGTTAAAACGCTAGGATCCAAGTTGGTTATGCTTGGATCCAAGATGGTTTGGGTCCAAGTTGGCATGTGTCTGAGTTGGCATGGGTCCGAGTTGGCATGGGTCTGAGTTGGCATGGGTCTGAGTTGGCATGGGTCCGAGTTGGCATGGGTCTGAGTTGGCATGGGTCCGAGTTGGCATGGGTCTGAGTTGGCATGGGTCCGAGTTGGCATGGGTCTGAGTTGGCATGGGTCTGAGTTGGCATGGGTCTGAGTTGGCATGGGTCCGAGTTGGCATGGGTCTGAGTTGGCATGGGTCCGAGTTGGCATGGGTCTGAGTTGGCATGGGTCTGAGTTGGCATGGGTCCGAGTTGGCATGGGTCCGAGTTGGCATGGGTCCGAGTTGGCATGGGTCCGAGTTGGCATGGGTCCGAGTTGGCATGGGTCCGAGTTGGCATGGGTCCGAGTTGGCATGGGTCTGAGTTGGCATGGGTCTGAGTTGGCATGGGTCTGAGTTGGCATGGGTCCGAGTTGGCATGGGTCCGAGTTGGCATGGGTCCGAGTTGGCATGGGTCCGAGTTGGCATGGGTCCGAGTTGGCATGGGTCCGAGTTGGCATGGGTCTGAGTTGGCATGGGTCTGAGTTGGTTTGTGTCTGAGTTGGCGGACACTCTGTTTACCTACATTTGCAGAGTAGCACCGTAAGATATTAACTAGGGAGGGAAGGGACATGCAGTGGTGACGAAAGGTCTAAAGTGGGCCTCCAGAATATGAAAAGGCTGTTTAGACATACAATACCCAGGTGTTGCCTATCTGGTTGTAAGGAGCTTCCGGGTCTTGTGGGCTGCTGATCGGCTGACTTCCCAGAGGACTGTCCTGCCCACAGGCTACATCTTTTAGGCAGTAAGATGTGAAGGTGGATAGGTTCTTCCAGCATGCTGCCTTTATTATCTCTGTAACAGAGACTCCAAGCAGGTGGGTCCAAGCTGCAGACATGTTGTGTGTCTCGTGGACTCTGGATTTCCATCCTCGAGTATCATTCTGAGGACTTACATGGGGGGTTGCCTCCGATACCCATCCATGGCTTTGGATCTTGATCCTTGGCTATCGCTCTGAGGGCTTACATGGGGGGTTGCCTCCGATATCCATCAAGCGATTGTGGTCACAGGGGCTATGAAGGAGGCTCCGCAAATGTTGATAATTCTCCCGATGTATCAACCAAAGTCACGTGTGGTATATCGAAGGCTGGCCTGGGAGGTCATGATGGGCGTCTGGGCGGCGTGGGGAAATGATCCGCGATCTCGGGGGCGATGATATAGGCCCCGAAATGTCGATAAAGCTTGAACGGAACGTAGGACTCCCGCTAAAAATCATGGCCGAGATGAGTAGAAAGGTGATGAAGCTCGAAGATTGGTGGCGATGGTGGTGGTGGTGCCCCTGCCTCTGTGACCAGGCGGGGGAGACCGTGGGCTCGAATGGCAGTTTAGCATCGATTGTCGGGCCCCGCTATCCATCCATCCCGCATTTCCGTGACGTGATAACAACGACCTCTCCATGCGGGATTTTCCAGGGTGTTGGCCTGGTCGTGCTTGGTCGAGGGCTCGTATGTGCCCGGTGAATTTCCATCCGTCGAAACTGGTCGTAGAGATTCGCTAGACTAGACGGGAATATCCTGCTTGAAATGCCGATCAGGCTAAACTTGGAAAGAACGTGGTATTTTCCCCGAAACGTGGCTTGAGCTTGTGAATGTCCGTTGAATTCAGGCGTTGTCCGCCATATTGAATCCTCGAACGAGACGTCGTGTATAGTACATGTGGACGTACACACACGTGTGTAGCGAGCTTTGTTCTTTTTTTATTATACGATGTGCACTGTACGCGTCGCTGAAAAAACTAGGACCAGTCTCAGTGCAACAGGGGCTCTTGTAAGGGACATGCAGTGGGCGCGGAGGGTGTGGCTTGGGCATAGAGCTCTATTAAAATTACTAGAGCGCTATAGCTCCGCGTTCTCCGCGCGTAGACAATTTGAAGCCGTCTGGGCATTTTGAATTTGTGTGCGTGTCTATGGAACAAGAACACTTTGACTGGAATGCCTTTTGAAGAGTGTACTCTATATGCAACGCTCAAGTATGCGCGAACGGTACCTAGCGCGTCTTTATGGCGCATGCAATCATTGCGTGACTGAAGTGCAGAGCATGTGCACGCACGGCCCCAAATGAAACGCGCATTTACCGAGGGTGCGTCGGATTTCGGTCGTATTTGGCTTCGATGACGCACCTGTATAGAACACAACGCAGTATGCAAATGAACATACAAAAAACGTACAAAATTGTGGACTTTCCATAGGTTTGTGCACAAACATGGATGCGCCCAGCAGGCATCACTTTCTACACTGAGGTAGTGCTCTAGTAATTTTAATATAGCTCTATGGGCTTGGGCGACTTCTTCAGCGCGGTTTTGTGCGCATGCGTGCTGATATGCAAATATAGGTAAACAGAGGTGAGGTGTTTCCTAAAATGGAATTGTGACCAGTGTCTTTGTTGGGGACATTTTCAGCGCAAGTGCCGTGAAGTAGTATGATTTTTTCTGTGTACAACACATTTAACGGGGTTCCCTGAGATTAGTCCACTAGCATAACTAGGATTATTTTCAAACATTAAAAGCTTCTAAAAAGGAACTCACCTATTAAAATACATTGGTTGTGATGTCCTCTTAAATATTTGCAAGGTTAAATTTGTTGAAAGAGGGCAGTGCTTTGATTTTTGAGGGAAATTATGGGGTATAAACGGTAACGAAGATGCGACATTTTACGGCCGCACGGATGGTCACAGACAAAAATATAGTCTGGTTTCTGCTCTCATTTTGAGGGCTCTTCCTCTGTTTGGTCTTGGTACCAGACCAGCCAAAATGGTGTCACGATCAGACCAGTCGTTTTCAAGTTCGCAACAAGCGCGTAAAAAAATTGTGGCCTTTTCACACTGAAATGTTACACAAATTTCTTCAATCTAGGGTTTCGAGGACTCTGGAACATTTGCTGTATTAAGTCAAAAGTATCATTTTGGAACAGTGTATTCAAGGATTATTGTCGTACTATAAGCCTAGTAAAGGAACACTGCGAAAGAATTCGTCTTGCACTGTTTTTCAAGGCACTAAGCAGGTAATTTCTAGAAAGGACACGGCCCATGATGAGCCCATGTGGAAGGCGTGAATCGCTTCATTAGCGGCCCTAACGGCCCTTATTCAGCGCACGCCAGTGAGCCACTACGGGAATGCCATGAATCGATTTGATACACGGTAGGCCTATATATCTCACCGGTCGACTTGTCTGACCCCCTAACCCTATGGGATTCTCTGGGGCGACCGACCGTCAACCCCAGACAGCAAGCAAGCACCCCCCCCCCCCCCAGAGGATTGTAATAAGAAGGGATCCCCAAAACACATTGATTATTTTACCTCTTACATGTACATAGCTTCTTTGATACTTCTGACTTTCAGCAAATGTACCTGGGTCCTTAAAAGCCAATTGAAGAAATTTGTGCAATGACGGTTATTCAGCGATCTGTGGCATAATGACTCACCCTGGTGTTCCTGATGTCGTGAAGTAGCATTCAGAAGATACAAAATTAAATTATCATTTCGGATGTCAACAAAACGAGCAATTTTCAGCCCAAATCCCAGTACATACAAAAAAGTTTCAGATTCTGAGACAATTCCCATGGTGCTCTGCGAAATAATTATAACAAAATACACAAGAATGATCTCTAACCTGTCCAGTCTACATTCGATTTACGTGTAGCGGAGCGAACGGGACCAGTCTACTCCACTGATCTACATGTGCGCAATTCTCCATCTCGAGAATTGGTATAACATTTAATTGGCTTTTTCGCGGAAGCGAAAAGCCTTTATTTTTGTTCTGTTTTTGGTTTTTCCGATTTTAATCGGAAAAGGTATTGTTTTTGTTCTGATTTTTTTTCTTTTTTCTTCTTTTTCTTGTCTATGAGTTACCATAGACTTTTGTCGACGGCACTTTGGTCATTTTAAAACAACCGATTTTAACCAAACTTGGTCAAAACAAAGGTCCTATAGCGAAGTTGTTTCCTGAAACTTTTCATCATCATGATGTCATCAGGTGTCATGTGACCAGCAATTTGAATTTAATAATCAAATTCTTTAAAAATCAACAAAAAATCAACGGTTTGAGATATTAAGTTGATTCTTTCACCAAAAGTGATTGTTAGGTATAGACTATGGGACGAGTCCGTTTTTTCGCTTCGTTCGTGGTCTCCGTCGAGGGAGGGCATGTAAACTTCACTGTCGACTGAAAATATTATTCCATACAAGAAAAGGGTTGTTCCCCCTGCAAATACTGGCACAATAACGAGAATTTCGAGAAAACATGCGACCGTTTTCGAGAAAATACGATTCTTGGTCGAGCCAAAATTTTGACCAATTGACGGTTGGTTTTCATTTGAGAAAAATTTTCTCCAATCAGCACCCTCGTATTATAGCTCACACAGACTCCATCTCGCGCGGAATCCAACATGGCGGGTAACGAAAAGGACGTCGGCGAAAAGCCTCGCAAAACTTGCTTTTTGCATTGCGATCCGAGCGCAAAAGGCGTTGCAACACCCTTCTCAGAACATAGCTGGGCTCGTTTTCTGGAGTTTGTGGACAAAATAATGGAAGGTTCTGCGAGGCACACAGTCTGAAATACCGAGAGAGTTTGAGTCCAAAATGTAAACAAACATGACGATCTGACCGGCATAGCATAGGCCATAGCGAAGGGCAGCCGGCAGCTAGCCAGCAGCTAGAGGGGGACCGCGAGCAGGCCACCGAACATGCCGAACATCGCTGGATATCATCGTTCCTTTTACGCTCGCTTCACCAACAAGTACAAGCTGCAGAGGGAGAAGGCTGCTGAGGAGAGACAGCTAGAGAAATTCCCTGTAACTGGTATGAGATCACTTAAATAGTTTATTTTGTTGTTCAACACAATGATGCATGATGACCCGACAAAATTAGGCCAAGCATCATTGACATTAACACTGATGTAAATTTGAGAGTTGTGCGTTTGTAAAAATAAAGTTAATCATCATTCATGATTGTCATGTTGACATTAGTGTAGTTTACGCCACCCATATTATTTTCAGTATTTATTTGGGTAAGAAACTGTTTTGTTTTCACTGAAATATTGCTGAAATAAGTTCATTTTGGGGTTTTCAGGACCCATGAATAAATTTGGTTTAAGTAACGAATCTCATTTTGGAACAGAAGAAGGTAGATAAATACTGAAAATAATATGGGTGGCGTAAACTACACTAACCCCGTCATGTTTATCATCAATTAAGTTGTATTTGTTTATCATGTTAAGCATGGAATGTTGTGGATAGTCATAGCTTTGTTAAATTGTTACTACCAAAATTGGACTGCAACTGCAAGGAAAATACATAATTTTATATTTAATGTTGATGGAGATAAATGGTCATGCCATTTGTTTCCTGAATTGGAATATTGTAACTTTGTAACTTTGTAAGCTTTGTCCTTCCAAACTCCATCTACATAAATATTTGCAATCCATGTTAAAAGCTTATCGGGACCCACTTTTCATTTTTCTTTTCTTATTTTTTTTTTCTCCACTCACAGTGCTCACCGACTTCTCATGCAGTGGCTGCTGATGACACGAGGCACGTGCAGTGATGAGGAGAGTCCACCAAAGAATCATGGGAGTACAAGATCAAATTAAGCTTAGAATTTGATGTGCTGTGTTGCATTAGATTTTTGTCCTGTATGTAGTAATATACCAACAATATTGAAACTGAGCATGACATTCATTTTCTGTAATTTACGTCAATTACGCATACCATGTGCATGAGAGTACATGTATTCACAAACTGTAGTGTACATGTACATGTACCTTAACATGCTCAATAACAAGTTACGGTTTGGGTTTACATAACATGCACATGTTTCGAAAGAAGGTAGGTTTGCGGTGACACCGTGTAATCTTTTTTGTGAGAGTGTGTGGTTCTGAGAAGAACCGATGGTATAATCTCGACGTTCCAAACAGTGTGCTCTGTTCATCCTCGGGTTCGTCCTCAGGAGAGTGTCGCTCTCCTGAGGACAAACAGCACACTGATCGGAACGTCAAGATAACTTCCACCGGTTCTTCTCAGAACCACACACTCTCGCAGAAGAGATTACATGGTGTCACCGCAAACCTACCTTCTTTTAGTAATGTACATGTGTACTTAAATGGGTTTGTGTATCTGCGGCTTTTTCGTGATACTTCTCCAGGTAGAACTTTCAACTATGCTTCCATAATTAGTTGCAGCCCATCACTTATTGGCAGTCTGCAGAATGAGATTGTTTTACTGCAAATGAAAAACATGCCTGTTTCAAAGTGTTGTTACTGGGATGCTTGTAAAATTGTTTTTAATAAATACAGTACAGTGGCGCACCCAGGGGGGGGGGGCTCGGGGGGCTTGAGCCCCCCCCAAGAGGGTCCCTGAAAAAAAAAAAAAAAAAAAAGAAAGGAAAAAAAACGAAAAAAAAAGGGGGGGGGGGGAGAGAGTAAAAGGGAGAGGAGGAAGGGGGGGGGTTCACAAAATGTTTTGTGGGAGAAAAATTTTCTTTGAGCCCCCCCCCCCCAAGACAAAATCCTGGGTGCGCCGGTGATACAGTACTTTCAAAGTTTTTGAAAAGCTGCAGATTTATCAGGTTTTCTGATTTATAAAAATTGAACATTTATAGGACCTTACAGTAGTGTGATGTGTGTATTGAAATATTGTATTTCAGTTCACTGAGCAGGGCTCGAATTTAGTGAAAAAACGCACTGGACAGCTGGTCTAGTATTGAAGCATTTTACCAGACCTGAACATTTTTCACTAGACCTGTGGCATTCATGTCCATAGGAAAATAGTCGTTGTATGCAATATTGTGTCAAAAATCACTAGACAGCTGGACTAGTGCAGTACACACTTTACTAGACCGACACTGAAATCGCTAGACTCGGTCCAAGGTCTAGTGGATATTTCGAGCCCTGCTGAGTATATGGAACTCTGAATGATGCCTTTACTGTATAATTTAAGTTATGCCACCATCACTCATTTGCAAATTGCAGAATTGAGTTTTACAGCCAACTGACAAGTATGGCTGTGGTGCATATTATTTTGAAGCTACGTAAAATGGTACGGTTTAAAACTAATGTAAATTTTTGAATGAAAAGGTTAAAAGACTTCACAGTTTCATCACAGAGAATGATTACACCCTTCAGCTCTTTGCACATATAATGCACATCTACCTTGGAAGTTTAGTTTGAAAACTTTGAACATATTTGTATTATTGTACACTCAAGCATACACAACTTGAATAATGCCATCATACTCATAAAGGTTTTAATTTTGCTGTACGTTGTTGTCTTGTACTTATTAATGGGACAATAATTATTTTACTAGAAATCAGTACAATAATTGGTTTGTTTGTTAAGTAAGGGGGATTATTTTGACACCTAATACCAAATTTCATGAAAGTGGGGTACATGTTTGAGACCTTGCACCATATGTACATACATACATATTTTCTACCATTAATTATGTCAACGTTGAACATTTTTTGTTTTACTATGCTTGAGTACATGTCATAATTATAGAACTTGTGTTTCAATCACATTATTTATTCTCGGTCACTCCTTAGCAGGTTGAAAAATTCTGTCATATTAGTGAACACAGGTATCATAAGACAAAAGATAGGGCACCTACATGTAGGACAGTTACCTTCATTGCCACTGTAAAGTATAGGCTTGATAGTTTTTTAATAGTGGTATTTTTAAGGTATAATGTTTAGTGTACTCAGTTCCTCAAAGAAAAAATAAATACATGCACATTTATGTGTTACATGATGAGAAATAAAGATTTTGGTGACTATTCTTTGCTTGAATTTTTGTGTCTTAAAAAAATATAATTATTATGAACAAATAATTATTATAAAAAAATCTTTCAGATTGCCTTGTCACACCATTTCAGAAAGTGCTACACTTTTAGAAAGATTATCAAGAAAAGAAGGCAGTATTTTCAAACATCTTCATCGATCTTTATTCAATAAGTAAACTCTTCAAATCATGTAAAAAACAATTTCACCAAAACTGGGGAGGCACTCATTAAAATAATCAGATTTTTTATCAGCCAAAAAACTGTACTAAAGTATTGGGAAGTGGGGTTTTGAGAAGGAAACTCGTATAAAACGTTCCTTCTCGATGAATCATGAATGTACATTACAGTAGGATTTCTGTTGCTGTACTACATTAGGCTAACGTACAATGGGGCGAGTTTGTCTGATACGCTATGAAATTGGTGGCGAAATTCACGGGGGCGAAGTGACTTGGGGGCGAAATGTTCATAGAGTGCACGTGAAAAAAACCCAACTCGCCCCATATGACCGTACGTACAAGTGATTTCGCCCCCATCCTTTTTTGCCGAATTTCTCCCAAACGTGCCACTTTTACAAGGGGGAACAAGCAGATATGTGATCAGCATGTCCTAATGGTCAACTGGTGCAAAATTCAGCCCCTCCCTCGGTGGTGGCCACGAAAATCATTTTCTGGAAGACTTTTTGCACTTCGTCCCATAGTCTAGTAGGGTCTTCCTTTGTGAAACATTGCTTGACCTCTGTGACCTCTACTTCCGGTCAAACAGGAAGTAGCTCCTCATTTAAAAGTGGTAAGAGCTAGGATCATGATTCTTTTACCAAAAGTGAATGTTAGGCAAGGTCTTTCTGTGTGACACATTGGTTGACCCCTGTGACCTCTACTTCCGGTCAAACAGGAAGTAGCTCCTCATTTAAAAGTGGTAAGAGCTAGGATCATGATTCTTTTACCAATAGACAATGTTAGGCAAGGTCTTTCATTTGTGACAAATTGCTTGACCTCTGTGACCTCTACTTCCGGTCAAACAGGAAGTAGCTCCTCATTTAAATGTTGTAAGAACTACATGTATGATCATGATTCTTTCACCAAATGTTAATGTTTGGCAAGGTCTTTCTTTGTGACACAAAAATGACCAAGTATTAAAAGTAGGCTTAATATCTTAATCAAATATCTTTGTGTGTAAAAGGTTTTGACGATTTATTTCAATATCATAAAACGGAAAAGCCATGTGTTCTGTTTTCAACAGACAAAATCTCTAGTTTTTGGCTTTTCCGTGTTCAACGGAAAAGGTATTGTTTTTGTTCTGATTTTTTTTTTTTGGCTTTTCCGTGTTCAACGGAAAAGGTATTGTTTTTGTTCTGATTTTTTTCTTCTTCTTCTTCTTCTTCTTGTCGTTGGAATTCCTATAGACAAAGCACAGGGGCATTCTAGACCCCACTTTGGCCATTTTTAAACAACCGATCTTAACCAAACTTGGTCAAAACAAAGTCCCTATAGCGTCAAAGTGTCCCGAAACTTTTCGTCATCATGACGTCATCAGGTGTCACGTGACAGTGTCTTAAAGGGGCAAACTTCAGACATCAATTATGAACGAACCCTAAGTCCGATTGAGTTGAAACTTGGTATGTATCTAAGTCGGGAAGTGTTATATCGAAAAATTGCAATGACGTCATCATGACGTCATTCCTTGATTTTTTATGATTTATTGAAATTTTGGGTCATTAAAGTTCTTTTAACGATATCTTGTAAACGAAACAAGATATCTTTGAATTTCTTTTTGATAATTCTTCAGCATACACCATAGATGAACACTGCATAGACAAAAATTCGGTGACGTCATCATGACGTCATAAAAAATGCGATTTTTATAACACATAGTAGGAACGGCCGATCGCCTTGAAAATTGGTACATTGGTGAATTGGAGGTTCGGAATTGTAATTCTGAAGTTACGTCAAGACAGCGTCATTTGTTTTATTTTTTATGATTTTTAAAATATTTTTCACGCTATAGCCCATTGACGTGTACAGGGCAAACAGGTAGTAGTTCCTCATTTAAAAGTGGTAAGAGCTGTGATCATGATTCTTTCACCAAAAGTCAATGCTAGGCAAGGTCTTTTATTGTGACACTTGCTTGACCTGTGTGACCTCTACTTCCGGTCAAACAGGAAGTAGCTCCTCATTTAAAAGTGGTAAGAGGTATGATCATGATTCTTTCACCAATAGACAATGTTAGGCAAGGTCTTTCATTTGTGATACATTGCTTGACCTCTACGACCTCTACTTCCGGTCAAACAGGAAGTAGCTTCTGATTTAAAAGTTGTACGGGCTATGATCATGATTCTTTCGCCAAAAGTCAATGTTAGGCAAGGTCTTTCTTTGTGACAGAAATATGACCAAGTCACGTGAGTGTATGATTAAAGGTGCATGCTTCAAAAGTATAAAACATAAGATCTTAATCAAATGTCTTTGTGTGTATAAGGTTATGTTGATTTTTCTATAAAACGGAAAAGCCTTGTGTTCTGTTTTCAACAGACACAATTTCTAGTTTCTTCTTCTTCTTCTTCTTCTTCTTCTTCTTGTCGTTGGAATTCCTATAGACAAAGCACAGGGGCATTCTAGACCCCACTTTGGCCATTTTTAAACAGCCGATCTTAACCAAACTTGGTCAAAACAAAGTCCCTATAGCGTCAAAGTGTCCCGAAACTTTTCGTCATCATGACGTCATCAGGTGTCACGTGACAGTGTCTTAAAGGGGCAAACTTCAGACATCAATAACGAACGAACCCTAAGTCCGATTGAGTTGAAACTTGGTATGTATCTAAGTCGTTAAGTGTTATATCGAAAAATTGCAATGACGTCATCATGACGTCATTCCTTGATTTTTTATGATTTATTGAATTTTGGGGTCATTAAAGTTCTTTTAACGATATCTTGTAAACGAAACAAGATATCTTTGAATTTCTTTTTGATAATTCTTCAGCATACACCATAGATGAACACTGCATAGAAAAAAATTCGGTGACGTCATCATGACGTCATAAAAAATGCGATTTTTATTACACATAGTAGGAACGGCCGATCGCCTTGAAAATTGGTACATTGGTGGATTGGAGGTTCGGGATTGTAATTCTGAAGTTACGTCAAGACAGCGTCATTTTTTTATTTTTTATGATTTTTTAAAATATTTTTCACGCTATAGCCCATTGACTTGTACAGGGCAAACAGGAAGTAGCTCCTCATTTAAAAGTGGTAAGAGCTGTGATCATGATTCTTTCACCAAAAGTCAATGTTAGGCAAGGTCTTTCATTGTGACACATTGCTTGACCTCTGTGACCTCTACATCCGGTCAAACAGGAAGTAGCTCCTTATTTAAAAGTGGTAAGAGGTATGATCATGATTCTGTCACCAATAGACAATGTTAGGCAAGGTCTTTCATTTGTGATACATTGCTTGACCTATACGACCTCTACTTCCGGTCAAACAGGAAGTAGCTTCTGATTTAAAAGTTGTAAGGGCTATGATCATGATTCTTTCGCCAAAAGTCAATGTTAGGCAAGGTCTTTCTTTGTGAGTAAATGATTAAAGGTGCATACTTCAAAAGTATAAAACTTAAGATCTTAATCAAATGTCTTTGTGTGTATAAGGTTATGTTGATTTTTCTATAAAACGGAAAAGCCTTGTGTTCTGTTTTCAACAGACACAATTTCTAGTTTGTTTTTCTTCTTACTCTTCTTCAGCCTGATTTCGTATAGACTTTGTACAGAGGCATTCTACGCGCAACTGTTGTCACTTTTAAACGGCTGATCTTAACCAAACTTGGTATGAAGGAAGTCCATATAGAGTAGTTGTGTCCCGAAACTTTTCGTCATGATGACGTCATCAGGTGTCATGTGACCAACGATTTGAATTTGATAATCAAAATCTTAAAAAATCAACAAGAAATCAACGGTTTGAGATATTATGTTGATTCTTTCACCAAAAGTGATTGTTAGGGAGGGTCTTTCTTTGTGACACACTGCTTGACCTCTGTGACCTCAACTTCCGGTCAAACAGGAAGTAGCTCCTCATTTAAAAGTGGTTAGAGCTAGGATCATGATTGTTTCACCAAAAGTGAATGTTAGGCAAGGTCTTTCTTTGTGATACATTGGTTGACCCCTATGACCTCTACTTCCGGTCAAACAGGAAGTAGCTCCTCATTTAAAATTGGTTAGAGCTCTGATCATTATTCTTTCACCAAAGGTCAATGTTAGGCAAGGTCTTTCATTTGTGTTATATTGCTTAACCTCTGTGACCTCTACTTCCGGTCAAACCGGAAGTAGCTTCTCATTTAAAAGTGGTAACAGCTAGGATCATGATTCTTTCACCAAAAGTGAATGTTAGGCAAGGTCTTTCTTTATGACACAATGCTTGACCTCTGTGACCTCTTTTTCCGGTCAAACAGGAAGTAGCTCCTCATTCCAAAGTGGTAAGATCTAGGATCATGTTTATATTTGTTATTCAATTTATAATATCATAATATAATATCATATTATGCGGAAAAGCCCTATGTGCTGTTTGCAACAGCCATAGATGTCTAGTTATCATTTCGGATGTCAACAAAAACGAGCAATTTTCAGCCCAACTTTCAGTACATACAAAAAAGTCACGGATTCTGTGACTTTTCCCATGGGGCTTTGGGGCTTTCCCATGTGACTTTTTGTACGTAGTCGTAGCCTACTGAAATTTTGCTGAAAATTGCTTGTTTTTGTTGACATCTGAAATGATAATTAAGTAGTTTTCCTTTCCTTTTTTAGTTTTGGTTTGGACCCGTCTCATCACAATCATCCAGGAACATTTGCTGAAAGTCAAAAGTATCATTTTTGAGGAGTAGGACTGCTACTTAGGAGCTAAAATAATCAATGTGTTTTGGGGATCCCGTCTTATCAAAACCCCCTTCTGGTGCAGTTGTGGGGGATTGTGATAAGATGGGTCCCAAAACTATAAAGGAAAGGAAAACTCCTTTTGGAAGTTACTTAGGCCTACCTATACATTCGTTGTGTCCTCTTCTACATTATTAGCAAGGTTAATTTTGTGGAAAGAGGGCAGGGCTTTGATTTTTTAGGGAAATTGTGGTGTAAAAATGGTGACAAAGATGTAACATTTAACGGCCGCAAGGACGGCCACAAATGAGAATAGTCTGGTTTCCACTATGACATTTTGAACACTCTTTAGGTCTGGGCGTCTAGACCATAGATATAAAAAAAAACTAGATGATGCATTGCCTGCTCGTGGAAGCGTCTTTCGGCGCCATCTTTTAAAAGGTATTTTTCGAATCCGTTTTTATGGAAGGCCATAGCTATCTTCTTTAGATTGTCTGCTTCGGTAATTCCATCATTCAATTTGCCAAATTGTATGATGGAATTTGCGAACAGAATGACAGAATGACAAACTATGATGGATTTGGCGACCGGAATGACAAAACGGCAATTAAAATGATGAAATTTGGGAATTTGGGAAACAATCTAAGCCACCGAATATAGCTACGGCGTTCCATCATGTTTCTGGTGCATAGCGTACCGCGTAACGGCCGGAACCGCGTACCGCGCGGGTACGCGATCATTATATTAAGCATTTGAATGTTTAGGTTCATTTTTTACCTGTCTTCAATGGCCGCGTCCTGCATACACTGATATAGCTCCCATTGGTTTGTACACGGGTGCGTCATCTAGTTTTTATATATATATCTATGGTCTAGACTAACCAGACCAGACAAAATGGCCTCACGCGATCAGACAGGCTGTTTTCAAGTTTGTAAGAACTTAAGAAGAGTGTAAGAAAATTGCATTTTTACACTGAAATGTTGGACAAATTTCTTCAATCTAGGCTTGGAATGATCGTGAGTACAAATTAATATGCTGTATTTCATCTTTGACTTTCGTAGAAGCAATGGAGCGAGTTTCAATTCTGTTTGTGATGTTTTTGGTGTAATTTGGGGACCTTTTCGGCGAAAGTGCCGTGAAATTTTGTTTTTCCTGTGTACGACACATCTGGAGCAATATAATTCACTGGGGCGCTAGACCGACCGTCAACCCCAAAAGTCAAAAAAGGGAGTTCAGCGCCCCAGTTACTGGGTCTACGTAAGAGGCTAAGGCTAAGCGATTACAAGTCAACTCGCCCCCTAGCCGACTCGCCCCTTACCGACTCGCCCCTTACCAACTCGCCCCCTGACCGACTCGCCCCCTGACCGACTCGCCCCTTACCAACTCCCCTCCTAGCCGACTCGCCCCCTGGCCGACTCGCCCCCTGACCGACTCACCCCCTGGCCAACTCGCCCCCTAATTTATTCAGAAATGAGATGCAAAATGCGAAGTTAATTAGGCATCATAATTAATAACCAAATGCTTCTCACCCTTTTGTAGGGCCTACTATGTGTTTACTGTTTATGTCAAAAACATTTTATGATTAAGAATGAAAAATGCACAAAGTCCACACACAAACTCCTGCATGGTTCGATTGCAGTTCAAGCAATTTAATTAATATTTCCTTTGCAGAACCAAAAACATCAAAAATTCAAAAACGCAACTTAAAAACAAGAAAAACAGGTGAACAACAACACTTAAAACAAACCATAGAACAAAACATATCGTCATAATAAAAAAAGTCTACAAAAAATGTCAACAATAACACTTAAAGGTAAAGCAAGGCATTTTAAAACAAAATGATAACAAAATATGTTAAGAAAGAACATCGAATAATAAAACAAAAAAATTGTCATTTTATCTCAAACAGTCAAAAAAACTCAAAAACATCGTCATAAGGACAAAAACACAAAATTCGGCCAGGGGGCGAGTCGGTCAGGGGGCGAGTCGGCTAGGGGGCGAGTCGGCCAGGGGGCGAGTCGGCCAGGAGGCGAGTTGGTAAGGGGCGAGTCGGTCAGGGGGCGAGTCGGTCAGGGGGCGAGTCGGTAAGGGGCGAGTCGGTAAGGGGCGAGTCGGCTAGGGGGCGAGTTGACCTGTTACCGGCTAAGCCTAACTTTATAAGAATAAAAGTAAAGCATGAATTAAAACAAGAAGGTAACGTAATGTACTTACTGGATTTCTCATTAGTTTCTCAATTTGCAATCTTTGTTTGTCAGCAACAGACTTTGGTAAAACTAACTGATGATCTTTACGACTGAAATTCTTATTTTTATCTTTCCCGGGTACACTTTCGTCCGCCATCTTATGATGTATCTACACCGTCCGTCGGTCGCATGTACGTGTACTGTGTCGATGTCTGTGAGGTGTGTGCGTTTTCATGCGTGCCATTATGGGTGCATTCATTTAGCTCTTCCGGGTCAATGGCAGTCAACCTCGTCGCCATTCTCTGTGCAGTAAAACACGACCATTTCCAGTAAGGACGGACCTATGTTAGCTAAACGAATGCACCCTATAGACTGGTTCCCGTTCCCTACAGTAGTCTCCTGACGTCTATCGTCACTATATATTTTATGTATTGGGACGGGAACCAGTCTAATGCACCCTATGGCCCCCGTTGGCATATTTTTTATTTACACCGCAGCCTAGGGTTTTCCGCTGTGGCAATGTAGATTCATGCTTGAGAAAAGGCTACAGCTGTATGTTGTGCCACGCGCGCATCATTCCCCCATCAATACACTGTTGCCAGTTACAATGCAAGAATTGAAACTTGACAAATACATCTAAATACTGCGTGGCTCTCCACCTCTGAATAAAATTGAGAATGAAAATTACAAGTATCAATTGTCAGCCTAGATTGTAAATGAGTTATGAATACAGTGAGGTGCTGAAATGACAACGATCACAGAAAAGAAACTGCATGTACGCCGCGAAAAGAGTGCCTACGACCAAAAAGTACGAGTCAGATATTACACTTTGGCACTTCGCCTATCTAACATTCGTACTGTTAATTTATATATGGGTCCAATTACTCCAAGCATAGATCAAGTTACTCTGACCATGGAGGACTGAATGGTCGCAGTACATAGGCCTACATCATATTTACATGTAATGTTCACGTGTGTTTTGTCGTGATTTTTCCATTTCATTCCGTCCCTCCACAACGTACAAAGCAATATACAGTACAACTCAGGTATGCACATTGCTTTTACACGGTATGTGATGTTATGTTTGTAGGCCTAAAAGTACCGTACACAGTAAATGTACATTGTACACCCACATGTAAATTACGCTACAGCTAAAGGCCTACAGCTACAGTTATAAGCGTGGGTAGCACACCACTTGTGTAGTCTCTTTTCAAGCATGAATTAGCACTGCCACAGCGAAAAACCCCAGGCTGCGGTGTAAATAAAAAATATGCCCCCCGTTGGCCATGCATTAATGGCCGGCTGTTTGTGCAGTAGTCTTGGTTCAAGACGTTTGTCTTTCAATTCTAAGATTTTTAATCCCACTCTCTATTTTCCTTTGTTAACTTTTCAATTACTTAAATCCAGTCAGTTTACCATGTGGTCATTTATTATTATATTTCTAATTTATAAGAGTTGTCAGGGAATCTTTGGGAGCAATGAAAATGCTTTCGAGGGAACGAAATGAGTCCTCAAAGGGTACGTTCGTTTAGCTCCCACGGGACAACCCTGACCGGTATGTATGGTCGTGTGTACTGCGCGCGAGGCGCATGCAGACTGCACGTAGCGAGGTTGACTGGTGTCGACTCGAGATGCTAAACAAACGCATCCTAAATAATTCACATGTATTTCGTTACCCCGCATTTGTCGGGAGTAATTTTTTGAGGTTATATTTCTATTTTCGAGGGAACAAAAAAATATTTCGAAGAACCAAAATTATTCCAAGATTGTGTCCGGTGTGCATGCTGCAGCTAGCTGCTGTGACCATTGGCGGTGAGCGCTCCGTAAGTGTCTGGCGTTCACTGCGCATGCTCAGTGGACACTATTGGCATATGGACAGTTTATGGCACGACACCGGTTATGCTGTCATGTCATTCAGATGCACTATGCATTATGTCTATGTTTACGTGTCCTTAGCTAGGCACAGAGTTCGTGCACTTGACACGTAACATTGCCGATATAAATTGTAAAATAATTCACGGAAGAAACAACAAAACCTCGGAGCCGGCTAGCCTTACATGTTTGAGACCTGCGCATTTCTATTCACATCATGAGACTTGAGACTGTGACAGTCTGAGAGTGACAGTGTGAGCACCATCAATAACTTAATAAGAAGTGTCAAGTCCTGCATGTGGAGGGGATCGGGAAGGGAGTCCGCTATACGCCATTTCTGTCACTGGTCAGTCAGTGTTGTATGTAATTGTAATGAATGACATCATAGAAATAAATGTTAGGCCTACTAGGCCTACTTCTACTACTATATTACTACTAGGGGCCTACTAGTAATAGTAGGCCTATACTATTGTTAAATTTTTATTATAAAGACTAGGGCTAGGCCTAAGTTGTAATGTTGTCATTGTCAATGTAACGTTAATCAGCTTACATTTAACTGTACGCCTACCTAGTGGAAAGAATTTCAGGGTAACTTGGTAAGTTGGTGTGCTTCACAATGAATGTCAGATGACCGCAGGACAACTTGACTTGAGACAACTCGACTTGAGACAACTCGACTCCAAAGACAACTCGACTCCAAAGACAACTCGACTCCAAAGACAACTCGACTCCGAGACAACTCGACTCCATCTATGTCACTGCGACGCGCACAAGGCGGGTGTGCACTTACGGAACAATAATTATGTAAACGAAAACAAATTTGCGAGTGTGTACTTCTCTGGTGCACATTTGTATGCTTTGAATGGTGCGGCGTGGATACCTATCGTGGAATTCTCTGGTGTATGCTGCTGCATGGGCCGCGCCGGGCCATGTGGTCACGTGGTATGCATGCAGTGTGCATGAAGCACCGTACGCAATGTTTACGTCTTTTTTCGTGCGATTTTCGCAATTTTATGCAAAAAGTTTTTACTTGGCAAAATGGACCCCAAAACAACTGAAATTCAAGTATGTATTGTACAGTCTACACTTTTTGTTTAAAGGGTTCTTGCAGTGCTTTTTCCAGTCAGGTTATTTTATTGCCGTCATACAGAGAATACATGTATAGTACTGACAGATAATGAATGGCAAGTCTTATTTTGGTTTCAAAACAGCATTTGGTTTTCTTTTGAACGGCTTTGCAAAATGGGGGATTTTCATGCATACTCATGCAGGGAACCAACAGCCAAAATATAATGAAAAAACATAAACAAATGAAGAGGCAAACATGACCCACAGAAGTGGTTGTTCAAAAAATAACACCACCAGTTGAGTGAAAGGAACATATTTAGCACAATAAAACCCACTGAGGGTGAAAAGGTTTGTCAGAAAACCTATAAAACAACCCCAACTTTTTGTGCACAAAGCAATTGGATTACTGCTCTCAGTTACCAGATGTCATCACAGTTTTGCTCATGAATATGGAAATTCTAATTAGCATACAAACCAAAAAACCTGTTGTTAACCCTGAAACAGTGTGAGGAAGTGAGTAAAATCAAAGGCCCCCATAACAATTTATTTTTGGCACATGTTAAAGCCATAATATTCCTATTGCATAGACCCTTTAACATTAGGCAAACGTCAGTCTACTTTTTAAAATATTTGTTTCATTAGACCTGGAGGAAAGCAAGAGCAAGAGTAATTGCCCTGCTGAAACCAGGCAAAGATCCGGCAATCCCAAAGAGCTACAGGCCAATATCCTTACTCTGTCACATGTACAAGTTGTATGAACGCCTCCTCCTGAACCGCATTGCATGTTTTGTAGACGACCATCTCATCCCAGAGCAGGCAGGCTTCAGACCTGGAAGATCATGCACTGGTCAACTCCTCAACCTTACACAGTTCATAGAGGACGGGTTTGAGAACAAAAAGATCACAGGTGCAGCTTTTGTAGATCTCTCTGCAGCATATGACACAGTTAACCACAGAATACTCACTAGGAAGCTGTACGAGATGACCTCGGATGCTAGACTCACAGAGCTGGTCCATAACATGCTTTCGAATCGTAGATTCTTTGTAGACCTTTGCGGTAAACGGAGCCGCTGGAGGACACAGAAGAACGGTCTCCCTCAAGGAAGTGTGCTCGCCCCTCTGTTGTTCAACATCTACACAAACGATCAACCCATCCAACCAGACACAAGATGCTTTCTCTATGCTGATGACCTCTGCATCGCATCGCAGAAGGATACTCATGAGGAAGTCGAAACATCCCTCACCAATGCCCTGGAAAAGCTTATCCCCTACTACGCCACCAACCACCTCAGAGCTAACCCGGACAAAACACAAATCAGCGCCTTCCATCTCAAGAACAGGGAAGCAAACCGCCAATTACGGATTAGCTGGTATGGGAAATGGCTGCAGCACACCACCAAGCCAGTTTACCTAGGGGTGACACTTGACAGGTCCCTCACATACAAGGATCATACCATGAAGACCAAGGCAAAAGTGGGATCAAGGAATAATATCCTTAAGAAGCTCACCAACACTAAGTGGGGTGCCGATCCAAAGATAGTCCGTACGACAGCACTGGCCTTATGTTACTCAGCTGCAGAGTATGCATCACCAGTCTGGAGTAGATCAGCCCATGCCATCAAGATCGACACTGCCTTGAATACCTCCTGCCGGGCAATTACTGGCTGCCTGAAGCCTACAAAGGTTGACGACCTGTACCTACTGAGCGGAATAGCCCCCCCTAACATCCGGAGGGCAGTTGCATCTCGGAAGGAAAGGCTGAAACAGGAAACTGACTGTCGCCACCCTCTCTTCAACTATGAGCCATCGAGAAAGAGACTGAAATCTAGGCACAGCTTCATGCACTCCGTAGAGGCCTTGAACAACAGCCCTGAAAGACAGTGTTCATCTCTGTGGGCTAAACATCTCTCCCATTCACCTCATATGGTCCCCATAACAAACCCCAAGGAGGCCCTACCCCCAGGTGCCAGTGAATCTTGGCCTTTCTGGTCATGCCTCAACCGACTTAGAACTGCTGTTGGCCGTTGCAAAACCAATCTTGCAAAATGGGGGTACAGCGACACTGAAGACACCAGCTGCATGTGCGGAGAAGAGCAGACCATGCAACATCTTCTTGTCTGCTCACTTATGTCACAGCCATGCACACCTGAGGATCTGATGGCACTTACTCCCCCTGCCATGCTATGCATCCAACACTGGAGTGGACTTATCTAGTGACTCAGTAACTAGCGTAGTGACTCGAAAAGAAGAATTATACCGTTTTTGAAAATTTGAAACCAAATGGTTAAAAATAGCCCGGAAATCCGCAACAGGATTAACTGGGACCAGGGGATTGTAGAGTGATTCGACCAGACCTTGGCTGAGCGGCTCTTTGGGCAGCATCTGGTTGTAGTAGAAGTCTTAAATGAGGTGTTTGGAGAGGTCATCCCAACGAACACCGGGTTATTGAGAACCAATCTGCTCTTGTGGACCTGGATGGCCGCAATGACATCATCAAAGATGTTTGCCCGCTCGAAGTCTGGGCTGGCGATAAGGCACCTGAGTCTGTCCTCTTCATCAGCCCTGACAAGCTTTACGTTGACCCACTTGCAGAGGTTCTCCATAGCTTTGCCGAAGACACTGTTGTTCATCTGCTTGTAGAGATCAAAGTCGCTGGTTGCTTTTTTCCTGAGTTCGGTGTTCATTCCAATGTAGGGCTCCATCCAGGGGCTTTGATTAAAGGATAGAGCTCTGTGAACCTTTTTAAGGTGCATGCCCATAGACAGGTAGAGCTGCAGGTTGCAGTAGTGGAGCACATAGCGTTCCTTATTGCGGAGGTTGGGTACCAGCTTCTCAACCTCTGTAGGCGCCACCCCGACACCAAGAAGGTTGTGCTGATAGAATAGATAGAATAGAATAAGAACTTTATTATCATCTCCCAAGTACTTGGCTATCACCATGTAGAATTTAAGCATTTTATTGGGGCTGAAATTGGCGAAAATTTGACCAATTGAAAGAGTACTCCTTAAAAACAAATTTGCAAGGATAACACATACGCATGTAGTGGACAATGCGCACATAATGTGTATGAAAGAAAGATGAAAATGGGGTTTTGAGGTTTGGTAATTCAGGCTTAGTTTTTTCACTCAATTTTAAGTCCAATTTTGCTCAAATTCTACATGGTGATAACCGAGACATAGTTGTATCACATATTTGAATCTTGAAGTGGTAAACAGTTTAATTTTCATATAATAGTTCTCCACACAAGTATATGGGGATATGTTATAGACAAAAATTGCAGTCACGTGTTGATGACGTCATCATGTGATTTTATACGAATTATTCAATTTTTGGACCTTTTCTTTATATCTCATGAACGACAAATGGTATTTTCTAAATTCTTTCTGCAAAATGTTTGTTAGGCTATATAGGCACATGCCACAAAATACCAAAAAGTTGTGAGGTCATGGTGACGTCATCAAAAAGCCGATTTTCAGATTATCATATAAGGGAATATCCGATGGTGATGAAACTTGGTGGGTAGGTAGGGAATGATACTAGTATTGCAAATGTGAAATGACGTCACGATGACGTCATCGACTGATTTTTTATTGATTTTTGAATAATTGATTTTGCCATTTTTTCCCAGAAACACCATATAAGCAAATATCTGATGGTCATGAAACTTGGTGGATAGGTAGGGAATGGTACTAATATCCTAAATGTGAAATGACATCATGGTGCTGATTTTTTATTGATTTTTGTAATAATTAATTTGGCCATTTAGAGTCAAACATAACACCAAAACACGGGCCTTTGAAATTTTTGGACCGCTGATATGGCTAGTAGTCGGCCAATTGTGTACATGTGAATGGTGCACGAAGAGCTAGAAAATATTTCATTTTACTGTTTCCACCGCCCATATGCACAACCATACATACTATGCGCACTGGCCTATAGTAAACTCTGCCATTTCTGTGTTTCTCATAGCCGTGAGTGTATCTGTAGGCCTATAGTGTATACTTGTATTTATGGACGAGTGACGACGCTCCTGATAGTTGTTTTAATACGACAATTAATCTTGACACTACTGAGTACTGATGGGCTATTTCTCTGCACTGGGCTATCGGTGTACATGTTTATTTTTCATATTTTATAAAATATACGCGAAACAGCTCAGTGTTTGTTACAACAAACACAGGTCTAGTTTTTCTTTGTTTTCTTTGTTATACGGGTAATCGTAACCGTAACCGAAAAACAGACGGGTAACTGGTTACAAAATTATTCGTAAACTTACAGCCGTAAACCTAGTCTATACTGCATGGATTTATACATGTAGTACCATAGTCCGCACATTCAGCTTTAATTGCCATAAAGCTTCCATAACTGGTGCCCATACGCACATCGAATCTCAATTTCAGGGCATACAGTAAACGCAAACTAGCACATTGGTTGCAGTCGCATGTAGGCACCAATGATCTCCACAGAGATAAGTGGTTGGAGTATCGTCCGCAAAGTATGCTATTTAAATTGGGAAAAACATGCCATACGTTTTTTTGTTTATTCAATTCAGAGATAAAGAATGATAGGCCATTTTAAATGTTACCTGTATGTATTGCTTTAGATACCGGTAATGCATGGTACATGTACCCGATTACAAACAAGTCGAAAATGTAAATATCTTGTTAATTAACATTTCTCTTTTTACACATTTGCAGTTGTGAATGCTGATTATTTCATGATAGTGATCCACAGCTGGCCTATAACTGCAAAATGGCAGAGGGAGGCTATGATCCATGTGAATGTGTGTGCACACATGAAGGTGCAATGCGAAGATTGATCAGTATGGTGAGTGATTCATGCTCATATAAGAACACATACATTCTAGTCACATTGGATTTCATGCCAGTGCTATAAGCACACATGTACATTCTAGTCGCATTAGATTTCATGCTGCTATAAGCACACATATCATTCTAGTCACATTAGATTTCATGCTGCTATAAGCACACATATCATTCTAGTCACATTTTTATATTAGATTTCATGCTGCTATAAGCACACATGTACATTCTAGTCACATTAGATTTCATGCTGCTATAAGCACACATGTAGGCCTACATTCTAGTCACATTAGATTTCATGCTGCTATAAGCACACGTCTAGTCACATTAGATTTCATGCTGCTATAAGCACACATGTACATTCTAGTCACATTAGATTTCATGCTGCTATAAGCACACATGTACATTCTAGTCACATTAGATTTCATGCTGCTATAAGCACACATGTACATTCTAGTCACATTAGATTTCATGCTGCTATAAGCACACATATCATTCTAGTCACATATATTAGATTTCATGCTGCTATAAGCACACATGTACATTCTATAGTCACATATATTAGATTTCATGCTGCTATAAGCACACATGTACATTCTAGTCACATATATTAGATTTCATGCTGCTATAAGCACACATGTACATTCTAGTCACATTAGATTTCATGCTGCTATAAGCACACATATCATTCTAGTCACATTAGATTTCATGCTGCTATAAGCACACATGTACATTCTAGTCACATTAGATTTCATGCTGCTATAAGCACACATGTACATTCTAGTCACATTAGATTTCATGCTGCTATAAGCACACATGTACATTCTAGTCACATTAGATTTCATGCTGCCATAAGCACACATGTACATTCTAGTCACATTATAGATTTCATGCTGCCATAAGCACACATGTACATTCTAGTCACATTTGATTTCATGCTGCTATAAGCACACATGTACATTCTAGTCACATTAGATTTCATGCTGCTATAGGCACACATGTACATTCTAGTCACATTAGATTTCATGCTGCTATAAGCACACATGTACATTCTAGTCACATTTATTTCATGCTGCTATAAGCACACATGTACATTCTAGTCACATTAGATTTCATGCTGCTAAGCACACATCTAGTCACATTGGATTTCATGCTGCTATAAGCACACATGTACATTCTAGTCACATTAGATTTCATGCTGCTATAAGCACACATGTACATTCTAGTCACATTATAGATTTCATGCTGCCATAAGCACACATGTACATTCTAGTCACATTTGATTTCATGCTGCTATAAGCACACATGTACATTCTAGTCACATTAGATTTCATGCTGCTATAGGCACACATGTACATTCTAGTCACATTAGATTTCATGCTGCTATAAGCACACATGTACATTCTAGTCACATTTATTTCATGCTGCTATAAGCACACATGTACATTCTAGTCACATTAGATTTCATGCTGCTAAGCACACATCTAGTCACATTGGATTTCATGCTGCTATAAGCACACATGTACATTCTAGTCACATTAGATTTCATGCTGCTATAAGCACACATGTACATTCTAGTCACATTAGATTTCATGCTGCTCACACAAGTACATTCTAGTCACATTGGATTTCATGCTGCTTTAAGCACACATGTACATTCTAGTCACATTAGATTTCATGCTGCTCACACAAGTACATTCTAGTCACATTAGATTTCATGCTGCTATAAGCACACATGTACATTCTAGTCACATTAGATTTCATGCTGCTATAAGCACACGTCTAGTCACATTAGATTTCATGCTGCTACATGTATAAGCACACATGTACATTCTAGTCACGTTAGATTTCATGCTGCTATAAGCACACGTCTAGTCACATTGGATTTCATGCTGCTATAAGCACACATACACATTCTAGTCACATTAGATTTCATTCTGCTATAAGCACACATGTACATTCTAGTCACATTAGATTTCATGCTGCTATAAGCACACATGTACATTCTAGTCACATTAGATTTCATGCTGCTATAAGCACACATGTACATTCTAGTCACATTAGATTTCATGCTGCTATAAGCACACATGTACATTCTAGTCACATAAGATTTCATGCTGCCATAAGCACACGTCTAGTCACATTGGATTTCATGCTGCTATAAGCACACATGTACATTCTAGTCACATTAGAATTCATGCTGCTATAAGCACACATGTACATTCTAGTCACATTAGATTTCATGCTGCTCACCCAAGTACATTCTAGTCACATTAGATTTCATGCTGCTATAAGCACACATGTACATTCTAGTCACATTAGATTTCATGCTGCTATAAGCACACGTCTAGTCACATTAGATTTCATGCTGCTATAAGCACACATGTACATTAATTCTAGTCACATTAGATTTCATGCTGCTATAAGCACACATGTACATTCTAGTCACATTAGATTTCATGCTGCTATAAGCACATGTCTAGTCACAATGGATTTCATGCTGCTATCAGCACACATGTACATTCTAGTCACATTAGATTTCATGCTGCTATAAGCACACATGTACATTCTAGTCACATTAGATTTCATGCTGCTATAAGCACACGTCTAGTCACATTGGATTTCATGCTGCTATAAGCACACATGTACATTCTAGTCACATTAGATTCCATGCTGCTATAAGCACACATGTACATTCTAGTCACATTAGATTTCATGCTGCCATAAGCACACATGTACATTCTAGTCACATTGGATTTCATGCTGCTATAAGCACACATGTACATTCTAGTCACATTAGATTTCATGCTGCTATAAGCACACATGTACATTCTAGTCACATTAGAATCCATGCTGCTATAAGCACACATGTACATTCTAGTCACATTTATTTCATGCTGCTATAAGCACACATGTACATTCTAGTCACATTAGATTTCTTGCTGCTATATAAGCACACATGTACATTCTAGTCACATTAGATTTCATGCTGCTATATAAGCACACATGTACATAAGTCATTGTTTGTTGTTGCCATTTTGCCTTATGTCTTTAGGCTTTTTCCAGATAAACTCCATCATGTATGTACATGTACTGTTATTTTTGACAGGTCATAAACTAAATTGTCAATCTTTAGTTCACCACCATGGATTCATATGATGTACAAGATGCTAGATGATTATACATGGATGCCAGTGTCTTTTCTGTCAAGGGCCAGAAAATTTACTTGGCAAGTTGGGACGATGAACACATCAATGCACCAACATAACAACGCACAACACCTCGCACAAAGAAATAGAAAATAAAACAAAACTATTTACAACAATGGTCCAGAGCAATTTCTTCAACAAATCTATGACACATCTGTTCTTGACCATGTCCGGCTATGACTTTCACACAGACATGGCCTCTCTTGTAGGCTGTGTTAGCTGTGGAATACATCGCGAGACACAGCCGTTTCCCTTCAATATCCACGGACTACATGTGTATATGTCTATTGTCTCTGCTTGCTCAACCACAGAGCTTTTAGTCAACTGCTATCCCTGTACTTCCCCTCTCCTTTCCAATGGGGCTGTCAACGCAGATTACGGGGTTGTAATATGCCTGCTGGCCCTCTTTCTTCCATAACAACAATCACAAAGCCTGACAGTGTTCCTAGCTGTTGAGTGTACCTATAATTGGCTTATATAATTACGATCATGGACTCTCACCACGGAACAGCCATGGATGATGTCCATTTTGCTGGAGTGATTGTCTTCCTTTCTGAGGTTGAAAATAATTCCAGGACAGGGCTTTTGATTTGCTAATACCATCGTTAAGTGGTTAAACCTGAATGTGCACTTGCTGTATCAACTTGTAAACATTGTACATGTAGTGCATTATTGACACACTGGGAATTATTCTTTCACATTTTATTGAAGCATTAAAAATTGCAAATGTAAACCTCATCATATCTAATTAAATGACAAACAAACATTGTCACACTATCTTTCATGTACATGGTAATGTCTGAATTTTAGCATTTCTTAAAAAATAGGCAAAACTTTCAAGATATAAGCCTGGAAAATCCTATATCATCTGCAGATAACTGCATTTGCTAAATTGACGTTATGAAGGGACGTTAAGTACAGTATACATTAATTTTTATCTCATGCTGGTAGAATGACCCATATTCATTTTTAAGCATAAACAGTCAGTGTCACAACATATTTCATATATAGAGGTTATTCACAGACGTCATCAAATCATATGATTGGCTACCCATAGGACACTGTATGTTAAGTGTGCACTGAAGCGTATTGTTTCGCATATGCAATCATTGTGCTTGACGGCCAATAATGTTAGGTGGATAACCTCTATTGAAACATTTAATTATTGTTTTTATCATATAACCACAAGGGAAACTGATTGGATTAATTTTAAAGTTTTTAAAAATTGACTAGCTGTACATGCGATATTACCAACTGATCTTTTCAGCCCTATGTCGGTGGTGTCCCTAATAATCAATTATTTTTGTTTGGTTGGTAGTCAGATGCCATGATACCACTCACATACCGCTTTATTTAAGGATCATTTAAGATGTTGGTAGAGTGCTGGTACAATATTCCAGGGGTAGCTGGTTCGAATCTCCCTCCAGTAAATTTTCCTTTGTTCTTTTTCAATGACTTTAAGTATTGTTTTCCTTAAACTTTGTGGATCAGTTGCACATATATACACACATCATATGCATCATAGTATTAATGATACAAATTGTAAGATTTTCTTCTTGTTTTCCACAGTTGAGGGACTCTCAGCAGTCATGCTCTGATTCACAGTGCGACATTGAATGTAAGTCAGTTGAGCCTCAAATAAACATAAATTCGCACATATGCTATTTTTTCAAGTAATTTAGAGAAACATGATAAAACAGATATAGGTCGGTAGTTACCAACTTCACATTGGTCGCCAGTTTTATACACTTGTGCTATTTTAAGTTTATCAGGAAAAATTCCCAAAGAAAGGGACAAGTTACAAATATGGCACAATGGACTAATCTGGTTAACAACAGATTTTAGAATGTCTTTGCCTCTTCATCATATCCTGCACATTTACCATTCTTGAATGAATTAACAATGTCGCATATTTCCTTTTGGTCGGTGGGATAGAGAAACAGTGAATTACGAAGAGGATGTCTCAAGAATTATGTGAATGGAACATCTGGCTGAGGTAGTTTACTATTCAATGACGGTCCAATATTAATAAAGTATTTTGTTAAATGTATCAGCAACCTCAGTTGGATTTCTCACTTGAGTACCTTCGTAATTAAGCTTTATATCTGCATTACGGCGCTAATTGGTGTCATTGCTAATAATGAGTTTTATCATCTTCCAGGTCCTTTTCATGTTATTTTTAGCCTCATCAAATTTGTCTTAATAGAATCTTAAGCTTGGTTTTCTTCAGAAGATTATTTAGTTTATTTCGATAGGTAGAATAGTTCCTCTTATTCAATGCAGTTGGTTTGTTGATGTATTTTTTATACAGTTTATTTTGATTTTAATAGATTTAATCAATCCAGAGGTCATCCAACGCTTACGTTTTATGGTTCTTTTTTATTTGACTCTGTATAAAGGGAAAATGTTTGCTATACAAAGATTTATACTTGGAGTGAAATAAATCAAAAGCTTTGTCAGGATCGTCGTTGGACAAGATAATATTCCAATCAATTTCACTTCTTAAATCATTAGAAAAGTTGGCAATAGTTTTCAAATTTTATCAAAGTCATCAAAGTTCTTTTAACACTATTCGACAAAACAAGATATCTTTGACTTTTGTTTAGAAAATACAACATATGAACTGTATAGACCAAAATACCTTAACGTCATTATGACGTCATCACTTGAATTTTTATGAATTTCCAAATCTTATTGTCACCTTAACCCTATTGACTTTGTGCATGGAAAAGAGCTGTGTTCGTGGAAAATATGATCATTTATGGAACGTTTTATGTGATGTCCAATTGATTTAAAACTTAGTATGCAAAGTCAGGAAGAAAAGAAAAAATTGCAATGACATCACCATATGCGAACAAAGAAAAATTTACTAGAGTGGGATTCGAACTGCCGACCTCCTGAACACCGTACAGGCACTCTACCAACTGAGCTATCCAGCCCTATGTTGGTGGTGTCCCAAATAGTCAATTTATCTTTGTTCGTTTGGCAGTCATAAGCCATAAAACCACACACACACCACCATATTCCAGGGATCATTTCATTGATACCCACAGCATTTCTGCAACCTGGGAACGGTACATGGGGGATCACTCAAAGAGGATACAGCTTTTCAATTAATATAATCAACAAATAACAACAAGGGAAACTGACTGAAATTAAAGTCATTGAAAAGTGAACAAAGAAAAATTGACTGGAGCGGGATTTGAACCGGCAACCTTCTGAACACCGTACAGGCGCTCTACCAATTGAGCTATCCAGCCTTTTGTTGGTGGTGTCCCAAATAGTCAATTATCTTTGTTCGTTTGGCAGTCAGAAGCATGAAACCACGCGCACATCGCCATATCCCAGGGATCATTTCATCAATACTGGCAGCAATGCTGCAACCTGAGAACAGTACATGGGGGATCACTCCAAAAAAAAAAAACCACATCAGAGTATCATAAAAATTGAAATTTTTAAAGCACACCGTCCATTGGCTGATCACACAAAACTTTGTAATAAAGAGATGAGAAGTCATGCTAAATGTAAAGTGACATTATCAATGGATATTTTTTTACTTTTTTCTATGAAGATGTTCATACGTCATGCATTGCGGGAAAGCCATAAAGCTCTTTCATCTATATTTAGCCGATAAAATGCTTTATATAATCACTCTAACCTCAAACAAAGAAGTCTTTTGTCCTGTACTTTTTATGGAAATAATCTTTAATGATTTCACTACTTCTCTAAGCCCTGCTCACCTTTTCATGATTCATTATGTGAGATATGAAAACAAAAATTTTGATTAATGAAAGATAAGGCTGCCATTCAGCCATGAAGGCCTCGCTGTATTCTTTGATCAAATGTTTGATTACATTTAAGCCAAGTTGTATGATTTCCCTTTGTCTAATTTTACACAGTACCTGGTCCAAATGGCGGCAATGATAGCTATTTCACTTACACTCTTTTGATGTTGACGATTGGATGGATTGCTCTTGCTCTTGTACTTTATTTAATAAGACCATCTTCATTACGAGGAAGAGGTGACCAGAAGCCAAGACCAAGCAGCCAGGTAAACTTTATTTTGTTGCATGAAAGGCAGGTGCAAATGCAATATGCAATGCGGGATCAGATCCTGCAATTTAAAGTGACAATATCAGGTGCAAGCCTAGTCTTGATCCAAGACGAACAACATCGGTTGTCCTGCTCTGAGAACACATATAGAGGGGGGGCTATAATCAACGTCGCGATTGCGCGCAGGTTTGCTGCCACTGGTATACTTGTGCCGCCCTTGTTACACGTCCCCGTGTAATTTGTTCCATGTTCAAAATAGTTCGTCTTGAATGAAATCCTAGGACAGGCGAAGAACCCCCGCAGAGTCTTTGGTGCTGAATATGTATATATATTTAAATTTTGTCAACCTTGAATAATCACACAAGCGCGATAGTGCAGATTGTTTTCCAAACAGCCTGGTCACTGATTTGTTTGTGTGCGCGAAAAATGGATCAAGACAGCAGTATGTACGAGTCGGACGGCGTACGAGTTGGTATGAGTTGACCAGTATTCGTCGACCCTATGCATATACACAGACCAACTCATACGTACGCAAGCCAACTCGTGGCATTTCCAATGAAATGACTTTTCTCTGAATTTCAGGGATTCTTGTTGTTTTTTTCTGAAAATAACCAATCCCTCAAATCAAATCTCGAACAAACAAATCCCGATAAAAAACTACCAACCTCTGGAAAAATTGATTAATTACTTGCGTACGAGTTGGCAATTAGCGTACGGGTTGGTCGGTGTATGGGTTTAGCGGCGTACAAGTTGACCAAACAGCGTATGAGTTGGTTCAATGCGCCTCAGATTGTTGATCTGACGTCCGCAATAGCACGTATCGAATGTTGTGATTGGCTAGACGATTCCAGTGTGCTCATATCTTACAATAAAACGAATCAAAATGGCAGTTCACATTGCAGCGAAACGCTGTCACGAACTTGACGTTTTTACCCTTAAGGATAAGGATATTTCCCAATGAAAACATGACTATTGCTGATTTAAATAATGACTCCGGACACAGGTTTGATCATTTATTGAACAATCATGACATACTTAAATGAAATGTGTACGTCCGACCATGGTCCGACGGTCTTACCGTCACCGTCCGCTGGAGCTTGCATGTACTGTAAAATAATGCACATGTCCACTGTGGTGTGCACGTTGCAGTGCTCCTACCGTGTTTTTGCTCGCTATTTTCGGTGTCTCTAATCCTAATTCTAACCGAGTTTGCACTTAAGTTTTCCTTGGCCTATTGCAAGATTTTTGCCGTATACATGGAACTTTACAGTACTCATTCAGCACCATGCCGATGAGTGCTGAAGTGCAAACGATGGGCACGGCACACCCCGGAACAGATAAAGCGGGACAGAGCCAGCGGGCGAGAAATGGACAAGAACAATTTGCCCGATTTGTAAACAACATCCCGAGCTTTGGGAGTGACGACCGAGGGCGTCCCACCGGCCCGTGAACTGCTCAGTGAATTGAGCGGGCTTGCAGAAAAGGCCGATGCAGCTGTCCAAGCAAGTGCTGATGACATTGATAAGAGCGTTTATCATCTTAGTATATCAATTGAGTCTATTACTGCGGAAGACACCCTTAGAGAGCTTCTAGGACTCGACAGAGCTCTGAAAACTTTACGTGGTGCAAAAGCGATGCAAGAAAGCAAACAAGTTTCTCTCCAACAGGCAATCGCAGATTATCGCAACAAAATTGAGCGCCTGGGAATGACTGAACGAGCGGATCAATTCGAGCGTGAAATCCAAAAGGTTGGAGAGCAGCTCGCAATAACCCAAGACAGCATCAACACCCTCAACCTACAACTCCAATCCGGGAGACCATAACAAGTGTCATAGACAAAAACACAAGCCTGGCCGAGAGTCTGCGGACTCCGTTCCACGAGTAGGGCGTCACCATAGCCTGCATTATATCTGCACTGGGCTTCATCATCAGCACTCTAGCCTTGACTGGCGGGGCAGCTGGTGGTGTTAAACTGCCAAAAATAAAAGAGTGAGCAAAAAAGCATTTGCAAGCTCTCAGGCCGCAGCCGCGCTACCCGGCATCATCAGAAGCATTATATCTTGGCTCCTCAACTACTCCTAAAACTGCCCGCTGGCTCGCAGAAAACCTGTGGGCACTTGTGGTTGCCATCGATGGCCTGTTGATTGTAATTGAAAGAGACTGGCTAGTGAAGTTCAGATCGTAGAGCAAGCCAACCGAGGCCAATAGCCACGCCACCAACTACAAGTGCGGTGAGTCCGTCGTAGTGTGCTTGCACCTCTGCATACAACTCTGTTGCAATAGGCGGTTGGAACCGCGGTCTTCACAACCACCTCGACTGGCTGTGCTGGCCTTGCAGCTGGCCTCTCCATATCGTGCACGTCTGGCTGCAACGGAGCAGCGAGGGAATGAAGCGGCAAAAAGCGAGCTCATGGCCAAGGCCCGAGCCTCACTTATAAAAGAGCTCGCTGCTGCCAGTTCGACATCAAAATAGAATGCAGTTGCTCCACTCTTTTTTATACATCAAACTCATTCCCTGAGTTAGTGGTCTGTTCGCACCCATTCACCCCCTCGCGCCTTTTTGCCAATTCTTTGTTTACGCGCCCCCGCAACTTTTTTCAGCAGCAACTATGAAACAAAATTAGCGCCCCCATAATATGGTTGGTTGCTATAGAGTGACCTTTGGCCTGTATTGTACTACCGTACTTCCCATTATTATTACCGGTTCCTCTTCAGCAGTGTTGTATCCGAGTCCACAACCTCCGAGGCCAAGGCCGAGTCCGAGTCATGGGTCTCCGAGGCCAAGGCCGAGGCCGAGTTTCTCATAAGTAGCCGAGGCCAAGGCCGAGTCCGAGTCATGGGTGTCCGAGGCCGAGGCCAAGGCCGAGTCACACACGAGCATATCATTTCACTACGCAAGAGACTGTTTGCTAGTCTAGACACGGTACCCGAACTTTCCAATGCGGTTTATAACCACACTAGCACAGGGCACCATGCTCTCAATTCTTTACATTCGATAAATTACACACTAACTTTCTTTCTGTACGTGTTTATTTGATGAAAAAATCTAAATTGTCCCCCTTTAAATGTTGGGAAACACATTCCAATTTGAAATAAAAATTTTCCCGGCCTCGGACCGAGTCATCATTCAAAATTCGCCGAGGCCGAGGCCAAGGCCGAGTCATGGACCCACGAGGCCGAGGCCGAGGCCGAGGCAGCATATTTTCGGCCTCGAGTCCGGCCTCGAGGCCGAGGCCGGCCTCGAGTCATACAACACTGCTCTTCAGGTAGATAAGGTTGGTGTTAATCATTAGCGGCGCGCGCTATGGAGTGACCTTTGGACTGTTATATTGACCACACCCCTGGGTGCGCCTGGGGCACGGGCGGGGTGTGCCCACACCCCCATTGTATATGGAGGCTATTACAGTGGAAGACCATGCTCTCAGAGTGCAGGATTTTGATCGTAGTTGTGATGACCTTCCCACAGAAAGAGCTTTTGGAATCCAATGGTGCGTCAACACGGACATTTTCAACTTTCATACATTAACACGTTATGGAATAATGTCAATGGTAGCCTACATGTATGACCCCCTTGGGATCCTCACCCTGTTTGTTTTCATTGGTAAGAGAATCCTTCATGAATGTGAAGTGAGAGTGAGAGGATATTGGATAATTGGGGAGTCACGGTTGTGGCCAGCGACATTCATATGTTAACTGTTTGTTGCCATATGTGATGCCCTGTCACTATGCTTGAAACTTTTTTAATTTCCGAGAGTTTGTGTAATGTGTATACACACACGTATAATACCATGTACACAGGGATGGGTGTGTTTGTGTAATGTGTATACACACACGTATAATACCATGTACACAGGGATTGTTGTGTTTGTGTAATGTGTATACACACACGTATAATACCATGTACACAGGGATTGTTGTGTTTGTGTAATGTGTATACACACATATAATACCATGTACACAGGGATTGTTGTGTTTGTATAATGTGTATACACACACGTATAATTAATACCATGTACACAGGGATTGTTGTGTTTGTGTAATGTGTATACACACACGTATAATACCATGTACACAGGGATTGTTGTGTTTGTGTAATGTGTATACACACACGTATAATACCATGTACACAGGGATTGTTGTGTTTGTGTAATGTGTATACACACACGTATAATACCATGTACACAGGGATTGTTGTAATTGTATAATGTGTATACACACACGTATAATACCATGTACACAGGGATTGTTGTGTTTGTGTAATGTGTATACACACACGTATAATACCATGTACACAGGGATTGTTGTGTTTGTATAATGTGTATACACACACGTATAATACCATGTACACAGGGATTGTTGTGTTTGTGTAATGTGTATACACACACGTATAATACCATGTACACAGGGATTGTTGTAATTGTATCCATGTCTGGCATCTCTTTTTGACGTCACAGCCCGAAAGTATACACTGAAATTGACCCTAGGCATGTTGTGAATTGACAAGATTTGGGGTTTCGAGAAAATCCCTGTAGTTTCTTCTCTTGTAGTGTCAGATTCAGCTGGTAAATCATGTTTATTTGTGTTTTCAGTTAGTTCATCTATCTTCAAAAATCCTTAATGTCTAAATAACTCAAATGCTTTAAAGAAGCTCTTTAAGAAAATACGCAAAACTGTACGGCATGAAAAACAAGCTTATAAAAACAACAGAAATACAAAACCTAAAAGACAAGATGCAGGTGTTATTGCAGATAAACCAAGTACTTTATATTCAAAATCGAAGTTAAAAGGGGGATTGCACTAGACTTATAACGGTTGGTCCTGCATCTGATGGAAGACTACGTGTTGGAACTATTTATTCTAAGGGGGGAAGCCACCCTCTGTGGGTCTTTGACTCAAGGATTGATTTTCCAAGATTCAGGGATAGTGATTCAACTCTATGTAACAGGGCAGGAATGTTATGCAATTGACAAATATCATTATAGGATCTGGCTTCGTGATAATCAATAGATGATACAAAATGCTTTTTGTTGCAGTTCCGTGCTTGTTGAATCGCAGACACAACATGGCGGCTACATTCAAATCCATGGGATAGTGTCTCGTTTGTGGAAAGCTAGAGTTAATTACGCACCCACAATTATTATGTGTGTGTAAATTTGATACCATCAGCTTTCATGTTGTATTTTAATAGAAATAGATCGTGTGTGTATAGTAACAGTGTTCAATGCCCTCATGCATCAGGTATGTCAGGCTTGTTGATGAATAGTATACTACCATGGCAACTATAGCAAGCAGTAGGCAATGCAGACATTATTTGAATGCCCCATGACAGTACCACTATTCGCGATCCCACGATCGGCGCCGAAGCTTAGTGCGTATACAATATACAATATTGCATTAGCATGGTACACAGAGGCCATTTATTATAGGTCATTCATATTCATTAGATACCGATTATAATGTTTTTTTGCGGGCGCTGATTGGTTCCTCCGGAAATCCGAAGGAAAAATAAAGAAAAAGTTAAACAATTCATAGCAAATTCCCAAGATTGTAATGCGAGCAGCTGGGTGAAATGAAGTCACAAGAGGGCGCAATGGCATGATGGAGTCCGTTATCGAGCTTTACAGTCTTGGACCAAGACTAGATACTAGCCTGCTGAAGTGGGTTCAGTCCTGCCGTGCTTGACAACAGTTTTTTACTGACACTTTGAATGATCAAGTATTCAAGGCTGGAATGGCAAGATTGCATGAATTGATGCATTATTTTCATCTTTTAAAATTAAAAACTATTAGAAATGCCTGAACTCATTGCATGTTATATTAAAGGGAGCATATACATGTAGGATTTGCAAGGCCTCCACAAAACTTTTATTGAGTTTCAGAGACAGAAAATGGACTCAAGAGTTTGTAAACAGTGCAAACCGTCACCATGGGAAATCTTGGTTCATCAGATACTGGGTTTTTCAAGGAAATCAATATTTAGTGTCTTTTCCAAAGATTGTTAATTTGTCTGAACAATTTTTGGAACAAAAACAAACACAAACATAAACATGCTGGTAGAAACATCCCGTTAACATATTTCCACCTGAAATGCTGTATTTATCCAGAAATTAGCACAACAAAGACCGAAAACAGTTTTGATCTCGGGGTAAAATCAAAACCATTCTTCATGTTTTATAAGGAAAATTTTCTCGTTCACAGGTTCATTATTTTATGTACATGTTTGATCAGACAAAGTATGAGTGCTGTCCTGTGACCTTTACCAATCATGTATTGTACCTTTAATAGGCAAACTTTTCCTTTTATTTTATATTTAATAGGATCAAGGACCAGCACCTCCTGCTCCTCCGTTAGACTAGACGTTACCGCAGCAACCATTGAGGTCATCATACATTTTCAGCATTGAGTTTTCTTTGTTAATATCTGAGCATAATGATGTATAATTGATCTATGTACAGTGGCAATAAGCCATTTGCGAGTTAAATCTGAATAGTATCTGGTACACAGACTTCTTTCATTGCATAATTATAAACACCCCAATTTGAATTTCCCAGACTAAAGACTCTGTTGCTATATCACCTGATTCGGGGCAAGCTTTTGCATAGTGATACCCATCTCTGGAGTGGTCTGGTTCCTTTGTGCCATTCTTATCCATTATGAACAGTGCATTGGTGCAAGACGTCTGTTATGTAACTAAGCAAAAGCTTGCCCCGAATCGTGTGATATAGCAACAGAGTCTTTAGTCTGGGAAATTCAAACTGAGGTGTTTCTATGCAATGAAAGAAGCCTGTGTACCAGATACTATTAAGATTTATCTCGCAAATGGCTTATTCATGTCCATGTTTGTGTTATTTCACACTGACAAATAGTTATCATTATGCAAATCATCTAATTTAGAGCACAACCATGCATTATAAGATAATGTATTGGTAGGATATTTGCAAAAGAGGTAAGTTGATAAGCATTAATTGAACACAACTTTTGATAACTTGATGTTATATATATATATATATATATATATACAGGTAAGCAATTGCTGATGACTGTCATGGAGTTGCCAAACATAGTACATGTCATATTATATCAAATCATACATCATTATCTCATGTCAGTATGACATGCCATTCCAAATTCTATTTCTTTCATAATATTTTGCAAGTAAGGACTAGTGTAAATATTTTTAAACTTGCAAGTTGCAGTTGAAGATGCAGGTAACTTAAAATGTTTCCTATTGCATTTTTTTAGATGTGGCTTCAGACAGTGTACTTAAGTAGCACTCCGCACTAATGACGTCACATGAGTGTACAAAATCCCCGGATGTCAGACAAACATTGACTCACATGCAGTGTACACCATGCATGCACGCGCGGGCACACACCACACATTTGCATGGTCGCAATGTTTGTCTGAGCTACTGTGCTATTTTTAGCGCAAGTGTGGAGTGCTATTAGCTCTGTGTCTAGTTTTATACCAACCTCTTTAGTGCTAGAATATATTGGGAGAAAAACAATTTAACAATTTGGTCACTGACTGATCTTCTGATTTTGGAAACTCCAGGTAATTCGTGACAGCCACCATGGAATAATTTTGGTGCATGGTGCCTGTGACGAATAAGACACAAATATAGTATAATATTTAAATAATATTTCTTTTTAGGGCAAATCATTGGAAATTTCATAAAAAATAAAGAATTAAAATATAATCACACATATATTTTTTGACTTTAAGCAAGCATCATGTTTTGAAATACTTATGTTTTGTGGACATAATTTAACATGTTTTACTTTTAAATGAAGTTTCAATAAGGCTACCTATACTACATGTACCAACAAACTTGGCCCAATTTCATGGAATCCGTTATGGCCTATTTTTGAGCTTATGGGCACTTCTACACATGAAATCTATTTCATGGAATCTGCAAGTAAAGCTTTTAGTGCTTAATCGGTTAATACAGAATTCTTTAGGTTTATAAACGCGCTGTCATGTGCATTCTGCAGAAAGTCCTTGCTTATAAGTGTTGGGAGAAAAACAACTCTCCCGTGAAATACATTTTACGCTAACTGTAACTAAGCATAAAAAGTCTGCTATCGTAAGTGAAAAATGTTGCTTAAGGTAACAGATTCCATGAAATTGGGCCCTGGTCTGAACATAAATTAGGTTGGTATTGTCTGTATGTAGGGAAATTATGTTTATTAGTACTATTAGTACTTTTCAGCAAGCATGGTTTCTAATGGCTGATTCCCTGAGGTGCTAAGTGGGGAAGTATGTAACAAATGGTTACATTGGTAAACTGGGAAACAAGAAGTTTGTGGTCCTTATAGTTGTAGGTACCAGTAGCTCAGGTGACTGGAAATAGAGCTTTGACCTTTTCAAATGCCACATCCGGGTTTTTGTATAGTGAAGGTCACCATTGTCAAGTTATGAACAAATTGTTTACATTGTGAAAGTAGTGGCAGTTCAAAGTGATTTTGGCATAATTTGATATTGTCAAAAACTATTTTGTGCAATTTGAAAATAATAATAAACACTGTATCATAGATATTTATGTTATATACTTGTACATGTAAATTGTTCACAATTTGGGAAACTCTTTCACACTTTTGCTATTAGATTTGGAAAATTCTTAGGAGTGAGTTGAGATGATTATGAACCATGTTTGCAGTAGCTCTGTGATGAAAATAAGGGAGGACCTTGTAGTATTATTAAATAAAATCCACAGAAGTTCATACTACATGCTTTATGTGCTGACGTCACTTACAAAACTGCAAAACTACAGTCCATAGACCTTTTAGCTTCTTTCTGAATGACACTCTGAGATATTTAACAAAAGGTATTTACTGGTATGGATAGCTGACTCTGATGGTAGAGTACATGGTTACTGTAATCCAGCTGTATCGTTGCCAGTCCTGCTTCAATCAAAATTTTGTTTTATATTCCTGACATATTTATGGGTAGGTTTTGTTATATACGTATTGTACTCATATTTGTATTTTTTTCCAAATGCCATAACAAAATAGATTTATCCAATTTACTTTAAGTAAGTAAAAATCATGATTTTATGATCTGCAACTATTTGGGAGTACAAATGTTAATATCAAGTCAAAGAATGTTTGTATGCTTTGGCAGTTCATGTACATGTATATGGAAATAATATTTGGAGGTTATTTTGATCTTAGATCTGATGTACTCTTAGAGAAAGGTAGTTTGTAAATTGAATGAAATCTGAAACAATTAATTGATGTGTCACAATCTTTTGAAATGAGTTCATTATGTATTTGACCAAGGTGTGGCATGGATATATTTTAATAGGGGTTACCTTGATGATAGGTTTGATTAATATGGGATAATTGAATCCTCTTTGCATCAGAATTCAAAACTAGAGTTAAAAAATGAGCTGAATATTCAATTTCTTTTGTTCACTGGGAAAGGTTATGGTCAGTTTTATCAAACCTGTTAACCTTTCTGTCAAAGTTCAACATCATAATTGTCCGTAAGAAAATCACTTTAAATTACTTCCTTCAAATGCAACTGGTGTAAAGAATCTTCAGCTGTAACATTCCTATGCAAGTTCTAGGAGTGTTTTCATGTTTGGAAAATTTGATCTTCTATTTTCATTTACACAGTATATGTATACCGTGCCTTATACATGTAATTTTGTTGCATTGGTTAAATCTGAATAAATAATATTGGGCAGTGATCTTGGATTGAACTACTGTACTTGTTGCCAAGGATATGCACATATCATGGGAACATGCACTTTTTTCTTTGGATGGCAGTACCTGTAGTTGTTTGTGGTCTTGCATTGCTTGGGTTGTCACAAGCAGAATAGCTATTCAATTTCTTTTGATTACATGAGTGATGATTGAATTCAAGAATTCACAGGTGTTACAAGATGCATAGTTATGTTGTATCATATAAAGCTTAAATGCCATGCTTTGACCTTAACAGATCATCTTTAGTCATTGTTAGATTTCCACTTGCCACAACGAAGCCGTGCATGTTTCCACGTTGCTCTGGTCTTGATCCAAGACTGACATTATCGTTTGTCCCCCTTTGATAACACCGATAGAGGCGGCTATAATCAATGAACTCCCTTGCCCGCAGTCACTGGTACCTGTGCCGCCGCTGGTACACTTGCCTATATGCCCATTATGTCAGCCTTGACGCAAATCTCCGAATGACCCGTGTAATTCCAAGGACTGATTCCAATCATTAACGTATAAATACCTGCTTTCTATGCAATAGTACGTAGCCATGACGTATGAGTGTTATGCAAATGAATGCGTCTGGTAACTAGTGTTCTTCTAATGTTGTTATTGTGAATTTAATAATGCTATGCAGCGTATTAATGTAATTTTATTCTCATCTGTACAATGGCTGTATCTGGCCGACTCGATGATGCCCTAGCATTTGCCGCCCAAAAATTGGGTATTTCTCAATTTAAAATTCAGCAGTTGACTGCTATAAAATTGACCCCAACACATGTGCTTTATGTATGTATATCATGTATATTACATTATGCATCGACCATCGTGTGATCAGACTGTATGGAAAACAATATGCACTATTACGCTTGCATTATGATTATTCAAGATTGATCAAATTTAAATATATACATATTCAGCACCCCATACCATGCGGGGGTCTTCGCTATGATTTGCGTTAAGACTGACATAAGAGGCGTACACAGGCACCAGTGGCATGGTCCGTGGGCCGTGAGGCCAAATTCGCTTTAGTTTTTGAGTTACGTGACCATCATCACCGAATTTGTTCCCACTTGGCATGGATGTAGATCTGACATTACTGAACAAGAATTAATTTGTTCCCACGTCCAATTTGTGTTCACTAAAGAGAAATTTGCGATAGAAAATCGTCAAATTTTACGTACAGATCAAAAACATAAGAATAAACAGCGCCCTCAATCGGTAGAAAGTAATTATCTACATAATAATACTATAGGAACTGCATACCCGTGCTCATTTTATTCCCGATGTAAAACCCTTTACATGATTGGAAACTGATCAAACTTCAACGTAATTATTTCTAGGGACATTTTATTTGTCGTTTTAATTATGGGAAAATTAGGTGAATGCTGGATGGAAAATATGACACATGTTTTTGAAGATGTTTCTCCCAGCAAATTTCTAAATGATGAGGAATTAATAAACTGCTACAAATTGCTCATCAACCAAAATAGAGAGTCTAAAATAATCACGGACCGAGTTGACACTGTATGATCTCACATGATTTTGCTGTTAAAATATTTTGGTCCAAAATGCTTATTATAAGATCTGTATATTTCTTTTTTAGAAAACACTAACAGAAATATCTTGTCACGTATGATCAAAACTACAGTATTTTTTTATATTTTATAAGAAAAGAATTGACTAAGTTTCTCAATAATATTATCTTGAGACTCAGATGGCCGATTAAGCTTAACCTTTCACAGGGGTATTATTTCATGTGTACCCATGATGGATCAGACAGTGAAAGTGACAGTGTGAAGTGTATGTACATGTACTCTTTTTACCCTTTGCAATCATATATTTTACTTTTCACCCTACATGCAGCTCATTGCAAAAGCACACATAGCCAATGTATCCTAAGAAAATATATTATTTGGGGTATATTTAGTGTTATGAGCAAGATAATGTTTTTATCATAATTGTTTAAAATATACATTTTTAACATCCTTCGTTGGAATTTCAGTCATATTTTTATTTAATTCTTTATCATTAATGCAATGTTTGTTTAGTGGTAAAGACTATTGTATGGAGCCCATCACAAAATGAAGTGGTGAAATCTCTGTTTTCGGAACAAATTTAAAGTCACAATAATAATTGAACAACATGCTATAAATTTTACAAGTGTAGGGCCCGTCTTTTGTGTAAGACCATTGTTTTGCATAATTTATTATCATTGTTCGTGGTGGAAATTCTACATGATTTCAAAACAAAACAGTCATTAGAATAATTTCCCAGTGTTTTCAAAAATCGACTCTCATACATAACATAACAATGCCCAATTGCGACAGCAGTTTGCTATGAGCAACATCTTCAGAAACATGTGTCATATTTTCATTCACCTAACTATCTTTTAATTAAAACGACAATTAAAATGTACCTAGAAATAATTACGTTGAAGTTTGATCAATTTCCAATCATGTAAAGGGTTTTACATCGGGAATAAAATGAGCACGGGTATGCAGTTCCTATAGTATTATTATGTAGATAATTACTTTCTACCGATTGAGGGCGCTGTTTATTCTTATGTTTTTTCTGTACGTAAAATTTGACGATTTTCTATCGCAAATATCTCTTTAGTGAACACAAATTGGACGTGGGAACAAATCAATTCTTGTTCAGTAATGTCAGATCTACATCCATGCCAAGTGGGAACAAATTCGGTGATGATGGTCACGAAACGAGCGAATAAAAGGCCACGGCCCACGGACTAGCAGCATGCCAGCGAGTTTGTTGATTATATACCCCCCTCTAACGGAGTTGAAGAAGCGGTACAAATGATAATAACAGTCTTGGGTCAAGACTAGCGTTGCTCCTGCACATCAATATAGAACTCAAGTCATAGTTGGCACATGTTGCACTGGCTCCCAATTCAACAAAGAATATTGTTATTGTTCAGTTGTTCAGAAAGTATCCCATTCAATTAATTTCAATCAAAATAAAACAATCATGAATATTCTCATGCCATGAGGCAAAATGCTACAGCAGTTTCCCGGGCAGAAGGGGTTCAGCTGCATGGAACTGGGCCACTGATGGATGAGATACACAGTTCAGGCATGCAACTTTTCCTTGGATCAACTGAATTTCCTCATGTAATGACTAAAGTCCGTCTCAAGAATCATTTGCAGTGACTGTCTGCTCAGCTTCCATGCACATTGCACAATGAAACAAACATACACCTTGTCACAGTATGGATGACTCCCCCCCCCCCCTCCCCACACCACCTTGTGGTTTTGTAGCATGTAAATTTCTTGAGGTCTTTTCCCACTACTGCCAGTCAAAAGTGGAACACATTTCGATCCTGGCAGGATCTTTCTCAAAGGCTAAATGATGAAGGACCAGATCAACATGCAAGTGAAAGAAGCACACCTGAATGGATGAGAGGATCAGGACCAGTGCTGTATGACTCGAGGCCGGCCTTGGCCTCGAGGCCGAAAATTTGCTGCCTCGGCCTCGGGCTTGTGGGTCCATGACTCTGACTTGGCCTCGGCCTCGAAGAATTTTGAATGATGACTCGGCCCGAGGCCGGGAAATTGCTTTTATTTCAAACTGGAACGTGTTTCCCAACATTTTAGGGGGACAATTTTAAATGTTTCATTAAATAAACACTTTAAGAAAGAAAGTTAGTGCATAATTCATCAAATTTAATGACTTGATGGGAGCATGGTGAACTGTGCTAATGTGGTTTTTGTGGTTTTAAACCGCATTAGAAAGTTCGGGTACCGCATCTAGACTAGCAAACAGTCTCTTGCGGAGTGAAATGATATGCTCATGTGTGACTCGGACTTGGCCTCTGCCTAGGAGACCCATGACTCGGACTCGGCCTTGGACTCGGCTGCTCGTGAGAAACTCGGCCTCAGCCTCGAAGACCCATGACTCGGCCTTGGCCTCGGAGGTTGTGGACTCGGATACAACACTGAATTCAGGACAATGGGGGGGGGGGGGTACCTTTGATCTTGTCTATCTGACCCCTCTTTGGCAAATTTTTCCTACCCCCACCCTCCAACCCCCCCCCCCCCCCCCCCCCCTCATTGTCCTGATCCTCTCATCCATACATGTGTGCTTCTTTCACTTGCATGTTCTGGTCCTTCATCATTTAGCCTTTGAGAAAGATCCTGCTAGGATCGAAACTCAAAGTAATTGATAATCATAGAACGCTAGCTCTGTGTAGAAAGTGATGCCTGCTGGGCGCATCCATGTTTGTGCACGCTATGGAAAGCCCACAATTTTGTATGTTTTTTGTACATTCATTTGCATACCTGCATTGTGTTCTATACAGGTGCGTTATCAAAGCCAAATACGCCAAAAATCTGATGCACCTTCGGTAAATGCGCATTTCATTTAGGGCCATGCGTGCACACGCTCTGCACTTCCGTCACGCAATGATTGCAAGCGTCATCAAGATGCGCTACCGGTACCGCTCACACAGACTTGTGCGTTGCATATAAAGTACACTCTTCGAAAGGCATTCAGTCAAAGTGTTCTTGTTCCACAGACACGCACTCAAATTCAAAATGACTGCGCCCAGGACGGCTTCAAAACGTCTACACAAGGAGAACACAGAGCTAGCACTCTAGTAATTTTAATATAGCTCTATCACTGGTGTCGAATTCTTTCATGATTGGGTGGATGATTGGTGATTTGGTGTCCTATGCGATGGAGCAAAGCGACCGAGCGGGGGGAGGCTGTAGGAGGGGATACCCAGAGTCACAAAGTCGCATTTTAGAGCATTTAAAAACAAACGATATTCAGAAGAAATAAACAGTATAAATTCTCTGCAAAGACTAAAAAAACATCAAGGATCATGTAATATTGCTATACAATAAACTTGAATGATATTCAACTTCGAAATATTGGGGGGGGGGGGGGGGAATGATAATACACGCCATCCCCACCACCTCAAATATTGGGGGGATATATCCCCCCCAGCCCCGTATGACAGAGAGTGGATTGAAGAGACGTTAAACCACCTGTGAGCTGTATACACCAAATATTGCTACAAAGATTGCTTATGGAGTATGGACACATGGAAATACAAGGATGGAATAAAAATAAACAGCCAAGGTAATATTGTTTCTTCAAGTCATGCTAAAAGTCACATCCATCATGTTTACCTCCTTGCAAATTGTCCCAAGGATTAAACATTTCAAATATAAAGTTCACTCATAATGTTACATTGTGATGGAATTCATGGTACAATATATTGCTTTTGTTTCTGAAATTGTGTTTACATTTGAAAGTTTTGCCATAATGTACTACTGGTATACTATAAATAAAAAACCATGAGTGCAACAGGACCAAATAAAAATGTTCATTGTGAATTCATAACTGGCAGACCTTGATACATTCCTTCAAATCTTCTGCAATTTCATACATATATCTGTCTAATTCTTGTCCTTCATCCTCTGTGTCATCATTGATGTCATCCAATACCATTTCTTCAACCTTATCATCATCATCAATCAAAAGGGCCTGCAAGTTACACAGACCTGCACACACCAAACTAATTTTGTCCACATTCTCTAGACTTCCAGGAATTATTTTACATGTATTTAGAATTTTGTAAGACTTAAGTCTCATGGCTCTTTCCACATGTATTCTGATATTTGCAAGTCTATGTGTTTCTGTCAGTGCTTCCTTGGAAGCTGTTTGAAGTCCCTTGTGAAAGCTTGGATTGCATGGGTATCACCATAGGGCAATACCGGTATGTTGTCCACTGTAAAACCACCATCTGCTAAAACTTCATCCCAGGAAGCAACTGGTCAGTGACACTTGTTGGTCTTGTCCTCTTCAAAGTGTCTCTTGGTAGCCATAACACAACATTTTTCTGCATGTAATCTTCCATGACTGAAATCCAGGTCTTAAAAATGTCGCATGCAGTTGTCTTTGACACAGAGAAGCGCTTCCCCAAATCTCCAAGACGCAATCTCATTAAAACTAAAAGAAGTTGATTGCACAAAGCAAGTTTAAACTTGGGTGGTTGTGGTGCAAAGGCAACAATGGCAGATAATAAATTCCAGAACATGGCCAAGTCCAGACCTGTAAAGAATTTACAATCCTTATCATCAAGATCATAGGCTGACATTGATGGAAGATCTGTCTGAGTTGCAGTGGATTTAGTGGATGTAGTTGCAGTCTTAGTTCCATAAGTGTGGTCTGATAATGGATGAAACAGTATGCTAATGTCATGGGTATGCTGAACCTCTTCGTCTGGTGGTTGCAATGGTACATGAGTATCTGGTATTGCCATATCATTAGATACTGCATGTACTACATTGCTGGTAGCTGGCACTTGACACCTTTTGTTTGGAGGGGCTTGACCAGTTGAGAGTTTTTTCTGCATGAAGAACAATTAAATTACAAGAAATATTAGTTTAATCATCAGGTAAAATAAATAAGGCTTGGAAATAGACCATAGAACAGTTTTTACTTTTTTGTGTTATGTGGGTTATTCAATTTCCAAGCACGATCAACCAAATTTATTTGCCATGGGTATTTTTTCACTGTTTTATAAAAAAATCGGCACTGTATGCATGGGACTGGGAATTTCACAGATGAGTACACTGTATCTTCTTTGAATTTCTTGCCCATGAATTTGCATTTCTTTCACAAAAACCAAAGCATATTACCTTTAAAATTGGCTTTTTACTTACCAGGGCCTGGTATTCTACATGAAGTACAGGGTATGGATGCATTTCTGTAGGTCTGCCATCTGGAAAATGTATTCCACAAATCTGCAAACATGACAAAGAGAAGTCTCAATATTAGTTATTTTCCCACTAAAGCAACATGAACAATGCTGAACATTCAGACTATTCTAAAGGAAGTTTGAAGCTAAAGTTTGTTTGAATTTATATTTTCATGGCACAAAATATTACAAACGGCAATGCTAATTCACCTTGTATAAGAAAGCTATCATGGTTAGACGGTGTTACAATCATTGATACATATGACAACATTCAGCATTCAACCATCCATCAGTGCAGTGTACAAACACACTCTACAGTCCATTCACACATTGTGCATGTACTAGACCCAAACTGGGGCGCTGAACTCCTTTTTTAATTTTGGGGGTCAACGGTCGGTACTGTACTGTGCACTGTGCAGGGTGCACCCAAGTAAAGTCTCAAAATCCGTCCGCCGAGCTCATTAATAAAAGTTAAGCACTGAATATATTATAAATGAGATAGTTTTGAGAGCTATGAAACTGACGGATTGAAATTGAAGAAATATGGCACTGGACCTCCTGCCTGGATCTGGGAAGTTGGGTGCAACCTGCACTGCACATTGTACTGGTTCTGGCCTATAGATCAGCGCAGACATCCGGGTACTTTCATTCTCATAACTTGACAACCGATGAAAACTAACGTGTAGATGACGCAAGCTACGGACAAAATCGACAAATCACGCACAAACCGTCCGTCGTCGAGAATTGTTTTCCGAAGATTTTTTTCAAGAAGCAGAAATCGTGTTCTGTAAGACTTTCATTGTCGAGTCATAGTTTTTCCTCAGACAATAATCCTTCTTTGAAGTACCCTGTAATAAGATTAAACATTTCTGGCAGCTTTTTCAATTTTTTGTCTTAAAAACCATACAACTTAGGCCCTAATGCTTTGTTTTCATCGGCTCCAAGGTCGGCGAGTTGGAATGACGTCACCCCGTGCTGATCTATTAGTACAAGTATTAGCCAAGGCCTACATACATACTGTGCAAACATGCAGCGCAGTGCCAGGGAAGAATTCCACTGACATCCATCACCTAATTGTGCACACAATCATGAAAACGACAGAGGGCGTTTTGAGAAAAATGGATATCGCTGCACCTTGTAAGTTGTAATCCAATAGGGCCTAGTATTAGACCTAACTGAACCTAGCCGCGGTCTCAGCCGCGGTTTCAGCCGCGGTTTCAGCCGCGGTCTCAGCCGCGGTTTAAGAAATGCAGAATCCATGCAGTAAAAGGAGGTACGATTTTGCATATTGAAACAACGATTTTCACCACATAATTAAAAAATACCGGCTTTTTTTGCAGATTCTAGTTAATCCATCCTTTGGCCAGATCATATTATGGAGGGGGCAAAATCCGTCCACTAATTATATGTTAATTAGGGGTCTAATTAAGAGACCGCATTCCATGCCTCTAACGCGGAATACAGTATAAAGCTGAAAATACTGCTCCGTAAAAACAAAATGTACACCACATACTTTTGGAAATGCTCATTTTTATTGCAGATTCCAATCAATCCATCCTCTGGCATGTGTCTGGGCAGATCAAATTTTGTAGCAGGAAAAATCGGTCCACTAATTATGTGTTAATTAGGCGTCTAATTAAGAGACCGCATTCCCATACATCTAACGTGTAATACATATGCGGCTGGAATTACTGCTTCGTAAAAACAAAATGTATACACCACATACTTTTGAAAATGCTCATTTTTATTGCAGATTCCAATCAATCCATCCTCTGGGCAGATCAAATTTTGTAGCAGGAAAAATCGGTCCACTAATTATGATTGTGTTAATTAGGCGTCTAATTAAGAGACCGCATTCCCATGCCTCTAACGCGTAATACATATGCGGCTGGAAATACTGCTTCGTAAAAACAAAATGTAAACCACATACTTTTGAAAGTGCTCATTTTTATTCCAGATTCCAATCAATCCATCCTCTGGGCAGATCAAATTTTGTAGCAGGAAAAATCGGTCCACTAATCATTTTCCTTTACAGTATACAGTTTACATTAAGTATAAAGGTTATAAAATACACGCAAATCTTGAATTTCAAACAAAAACATTAATAGAAATGCATCGATGAGCATGTCGTCTTTGTCAACAGCTTTTTTTATAATTTTTTTATACATTAATAAAATGGTGTAAAACTTTTTTAAAGTAGCAAAGTGTTAAAAATTGCGAAAACAACTTACTGTGACTGTTAAGGATCACAGGCTCAGGATGGCGATGATATAAATGTAAATGACCCACATAAAATTGCTGAGCATTTCAACCAGTATTTTGTAGACATTGGAATAAATCCTGCCTCCACAAGTTCCTCGTATAGTACATCCGATCCAATTAAATATATCAATGCTGACTTTCCCAATTCCTTATTCATAAGCCCTATTACTCAGGAAGAACTGATTGTATTAATAAACTTCCTAACAAGAAAAGTTCTGGGACATGATGAATTTGATAATATACTAATCAAAGATGTAGCTCCTTTTATTGTCCAACCTTTAAAGATGATACCATAGTTTTTCATACTTTGGTTTTTATCAAAGATCTTTTATTTTTGATCTTACATTTATATGATATTAGAGGTACAGCACTTGACTGGTTTAAAGATTACTTAAGAAATAGTTGTGTGGCAAAATAAAAAGTCTAGAAATCACTTAATTGTGGTGTTCCTCAGAGATCAATCCTTGGGCCCATCTTATTTCTTATTTATATTAATGATACTTGTAATTCTTCAAACTTCTGACTTTTGTCCTTTTTGCAGATGACACAAGATGAAATTGAACAATAATGATTGATATTAAAAGGGTTGAGTCCTGTACTTTCTGGGTGTCATTATTGATGACAAGCTAACGTGGAAAAATCACTGTCCGAAAGTTCTTACACTTGCAGCTCGGAACCTTGGCATTCTTAGAAGACTTAAATATTATGCGCCATCTTGTATCCTACTTTCCATTTTTAATACATTATAATTACCCTATCTACAATATGGTATACTTGCTTGGGGAAACACCCACAAAACCCTTCTTGATAAATTGTTCATTGTCCAAAAGAAATCCTTAAGAGTGATAAACGGATCTTAAGGTGTTCCATTTGTGCCGTTAACGCGTGGCATTTTTTTTTGCTGTCGCATTTTTTTTTTTTGCGCCGCATTTTTTTTTTCCGTCGCCTTTTTTTTTTTGCGGCGCATTTTTTTGACGGTTATGTAAATAGTTATAAGGAGTCCTCTTATAAGGAGTCTTCTACCTCCATGATAGTGCTAAAAATTTGAAAAAGAAGCTTATATCAGTGTTATCGAGCCCAGAAAAACTTCAAGCGGCATACAGTTTGTAGTTTGTAGTGGGGGGGGGGGAGGGTGGGGGTTAAGATAGAAGGTAGGGTTGGGAGAGGGTCGTGGTATAAACGAAGGCAAAGAAATGTGCCCGCCCCTCCATAACTGCCCCTTTCACACCGGGCCTTACGTACAGTTGCGTAGCGTAGGGAGTGTACGCTGCCTATACGCTGCCCTACGTACGCTGTTCCTACGCTACTCTACGCTGGCTTACATAACAATACGCAGAGTACGCAGGAGTACGCAGGAGTACGCGAGATGTACGCAAAAACTTAAACATGTTTAATTTGTTCGCGTACGTGGCGCAGAGCACTAGACACCAGACGTTATACGCAGTTTTAACGCAAGTCTACGCATCACTACGCTGAACTGTACGCCATGCCTACGCAATAGTACGCTACCCTACGTCTGTTATACGCAACCTACGCGCCTGTACGCAAATAGTATTATGCTGGTATAGGTGTGTGGTGCCTCTGTACTGGGTACGCAACCATACGCCGTCGCACACACATTTTACGCAGGCTCACCTAGAGTACGCAACCTTATTTCGACGTACAAGATACGCAACACGGCCACGCAACTCTAAGTAGACCCGGTGTGAAAGGGGCTAATTAAACCCACATGCGGCGGACACAGGTCACATGGGGAAAGAAACCAGCGGAACTAACATAATTAAGTGTGGAAATCAGTTAATTAACATTCCAACTGAGAAGAACAGGGGTGTTCCTCTGCCTTGTTTTTAGCAATGCCTTGCAGAAAATATAAATCAACCAGATATGTTAATGTAACGCGTTTTGTAAATAATGTTTTAAGCGCCCCCCCCCCCCCCCCCCCCCCCCCATAAAAGGATACAAACAAAGGGCGCAGCATATAATCCCAAAAAAAATGCGACGGAAAAAAAAAGGCGCCGCAAAAAAAAAATGCGACGAAAAAAAAAAACGCTACGCGTTAACGGCACAAATGGAACACCATAGGATCTAGATATCGAGAACACTCTGCATTACTATTTGTTAAATTTCGCATCTTGTCTATTTTATATTTGATCTGTATAAATATCATTTGTGTGCTCTTACATGTATCAATTTGAAAAAAAGACTTTGCCCTTAAAAATTAAATCCCTCTTTATAAAAAAACACGAATATTCATAACTATACGACACCAGATCATCAAAGAACCTCCATCGTACTAAAGTTAGAACATCCATACACCAATTCACTGTAAGACACCAGGAACCCCTTCTGTAGAACATTATTCAATCTACCTTACCAATGACGTCTATCAGAGCATTGCAAAGGATGTTATAAAGAGCAACTAATTCTCTCTGCTTATAATCATTAATGGTAAAAATTAATTACTTATATCCTATTTTTTTTAGGCATTATATGGCCCACTTTTTGAGAAAACAGTGAAAACGGCCACAGTATTTAAAATCTGTTCACCGTTATTTTATACCTTTTAAAAGATCAAAATTGTTTTGGGTCATTGGTTTTACTACTTTCTTGATAAATACAGCACTTCCGGCAGACAAATTTTAATGATATGTTTCTACCATCACAACTGGGTAAAATTTGGATTGGGTAAGGTTAATACCCAACTTTTCTGTGTTGGAGGGCCAAAATAAACGTTACATACATTACAACACAACGATAACAACGTTGCATATGAAAATTATGCAAGAAAACATTGAGGGAAAAAAATGTGTACAAGCATAAAACAGATTAATGATAGTCGGTCGGGAGGGGAGGTATACACCATCTCATGTAGCACGAGCAGCCACTACCAGAAGATCCACAAAACAAGAATCGAAAATAAATACTTTGTTAACGAAACGTTCGAAGTAAACGTAAGGGAAGATGGAGTGGGGTTCACTGGCGTCAGGATGTGGGCACATCGAGCCCACTTTCAGCCCGATGCCCCGGGTGGGAACCAGCGGCGTAGCTAGGTTTTTTTCAGCAGGGGGGCACTGGGGGGGCCTTGGAATTTTGTGGGGGGGCACCCGGAATTTTTTCAAAACTGGAGATTTGCAAAATATGAGAAATGCGGGGGGGGTGGGGGCAGATCCAGCGGGCGTGGGGCAACCTTTTCTTTAAGCCCCCCCAAAAAAAACAGAAAAAAATAAATAAATAAAAGGTAAACAGAAAGACTCCAAAGGAGCTGAAAAAGAGGGGGAAGACAACATTAGCTAGCTTTGATCGCCCCGAAACGCATCCGTCGCTATTGAATTGGCGTATTTTATTTCCACGCTCCTTGGAAAATCACGGATAAGCGCGAAGACCTTGCGGCCGGGGTCCAGGGCCCGCTTAAGGGCCCTGGAAGCTCAGGGGTTCTAGATATTCTTTGGTGCAATCTGAGCCTTATTTTGGAAGCAATTGTTCCGATAAATTTATTCATTTATTTATATAATTACTTCATTATTTCTTTTTAATCCAACACTCTTGAGCGGGAGAAATTCAATCTGGGGACCAGACTAACTAGCCAAACCAGACAAAATGGCAGATGGGCTGTTTTGAAGTTCGCAACCGTAAGCGCGTAAGAAAATTGCATTTTTACACCGAAATGTGGCACAGATTTCTTCACTGTAGGGTTTTAAGGGCTCAGGAACATTTGCTGATAGTAAAAAATATCATTTTGGAACAGTAAAAGCTGTTAAGTTGTTTTTATTTCCTTTATAGAAATCATGCCCTACAGATAACGCTTATTTTTTTTCTATACCCACGATTTTTTGTGGGGGGGGCACCTGGGGGGGCACGCCGAATTTGTGGGGGGGCACGTGCCCCCCCAGGCCCCCCCGTAGCTACGCCGCTGGTGGGAACTGGTCAGGCCACCGAGGTGTGCGGTGAGAAGGCGGGTACAACATACGGAAACAGGTCAACTCGCCCCCTAGCCGACTCGCCCCTTACCGACTCGCCCCTTACCGACTCGCCCCCTGACCGACTCGCCCCCTCCCCGACTCGCCCCTTACCAACTCGCCTCCTGGCCGACTCGCCCCCTGACCGACTCGCCCCCTGGCCAACTCGCCCCCTAATTTATTCAGAAATGAGATGCAAAATGTGAAGTTATTTATGCATCATAATTAATAACCAAATGCTTCTGACCCTTTTGTAGGGCCTACTACGTGTTTATGTCAAACATTTTATGATTAAGAACGAAAAATGCACAAAGTCCACACAGAAACTCCTGCATGGTTCGATTGCAGTTCAAGCAATTTAATATTTCCTTCGCAGAACCAAAAACATCAAAACTTCAAAAACGCAACTTCAAAACAAGAAAAACAAGTGAACAACAACACTTAAAATAAACCATAGAACAAAACATATCGTCATAATAAAAGTCGGTCAGGGGGCGAGTCGGGGAGGGGGCGAGTCGGCTAGGGGGCGAGTCAGCCAGGGGGCGAGTCGGCCAGGAGGCGAGTTGGTAAGGGGCGAGTCGGTCAGGGGGCGAGTCGGTAAGTTGGGCGAGTCGGCTAGGGGGCGAGTTGACCTGTTTCCCTACATACACACGCATCGGTGACCTGGGGAATAAAACGAATAAATAATTATTTTTGTTGTTATCCTTCTTTATCTTGTGAAATGTGAACAGCAAATGAACTTTCGTAAAGATGCCGATACTGTGTTAAAATCCCCGCATACACAGTCATTACGAAAGCCCCGTAGTGCCATCAAGTACATATTCTGAAAAAGTGAAGTATATATTTCGAAATGTTTTTTCGAGATATATATTTACTACGGAAGCGCATTTCTGCCAATTATTATCTCGTTCAAACGACATAATTATCTCGTTTTGAACGACTTAAAAAATTGTTCAAGTTGGCAGGAATGCGCTTCCGTAATTTACAGATTTGTTTTTTCGAGATATATTTTTCAAAATTTGTTTTTTCGTGATATATTTTTGGGATCAATTTTCCTTCTTGTATCTATTTTTGGAAACAATGTTACTATTTTTAGAAACATTTTTTTTTTTCGAGATATATTTTAAAGATTTGTTTTTTTGAGATATTTCCAATTTTTTGTATGGGAGAACGCTAAAACGGCTGTTTTTCTAACAAGCCCCTCTCCCATAGACTGTGGTAAATCCAAAGAACGATAAGCACAGGCGCAGCTAAAACGGGAGAACGCCCAAACGGTTGTTTTTCTACGTTGCGATAATGTAAGGGGGTCGTCCATAAAGTACCGGCTCGTACGCACGAAATGCAGACTTTTTAAGCCATAGCCAGACCATAGAATATTGAGATACTACACTCAAAATAATTTGCATGATTGAGACACAAGTATAAAGGGGAGGAAAAAATCATACTGTGTAACATGGGTGCGATGGCAGTGTTGATTGTATTATTTTTCACCAGTTTAAAGGTATAATACATGACTTGTTAAGGTCAAACATGTACATGGAATATAGAAACCTGTGAAAAATTGAGTCACGCGAAAAAAAAGTAAAAACCCAACTCAATTTTTCTTATAAAACATAAAGAATGGTTTGGATATTACGCCGAGATCAAAACTGTTTTCGGTCTTTGTTTGACTAATTTCTGGATAAGTATTCTAGGCCTACACAATTTCAGGCGGAAGTATTTTAACGGTATATTTCTACCAGCACCATCTTCATACCCTGTATAAAGTTATACGTAAATCTATGAACATTTCTGTTTTGGTTTCTGACCGAAGTATGATACTACCTTTAATACATTTATACATTAATACCACCCCAGCAGTGCATTTATTTTGTTTTTTCGTAGCAGTTATATACAAATAAGTGGACCAATTTTGCCTGCTACAAAATTTGATCTGCCCAGAGGATGGATTGATTGGAATCTGTAATAAAAATGAGCATTTTCAAAAGTATGTGGTGTACATTTTGTTTTTACGGAGCAGTATTTTCAGCCGCATATGTATTACGCGTTAGAGGTATGGGAATGCGGTCTCTTAATTAGACGCCTAATTAACACATAATTAGTGGACCGATTTTTCCTGCTACAAAATTTGATCTGCCCAGAGGATGGATTGATTGGAATCTGTAATAAAAATGAGCATTTTCAAAAGTATGTGGTGTACATTTTGTTTTTACGAAGCAGTATTTCCAGCCGCATATATGTATTACGCGTTAGAGGTATGGGAATGCGGTCTCTTAATTAGACGCCTAATTAACATATAATTAGTGGACCGATTTTTCCTGCTACAAAATTTGATCTGCCCAGAGGATGGATTGATTGGAATCTGCAATAAAAATGAGCATTTTCGAAAGTATGTGGTGTACATTTTGTTTTTACGGAGCAGTATTTCCAGCCCCATATGTATTACGCATTAGAGGTATGGGAATGCGGTCTCTTAATTAGACGCCTAATTAACACATAATTAGTGGACCGATTTTTCCTGCTACAAAATTTGATCTGCCCAGAGGATGGATTGATTGGAATCTGCAATAAAAATGAGGATTTTCAAAAGTATGTGGTGTACATTTTGTTTTTACGGAGCAGTATTTCCAGCAGCATTTACGCGTTAGATGTATGGGAATGCGGTCTCTTAATTAGACGCCTAATTAACACATAATTAGTGGACCGATTTTTCCTGCTACAAAATTTGACCTGCCCAGAGGATGGATTGATTGGAATCTGCAATAAAAATGAGGATTTTCAAAAGTATGTGGTGTACATTTTGTTTTTACGAAGCAGTATTTCCAGCCGCATATGTATTACGCGTTAGAGGTATGGGAATGCGGTCTCTTAATTAGACGCCTAATTAACACATAATTAGTGGACCGATTTTTCCTGCTACAAAATTTGATCTGCCCAGAGGATGGATTGATTGGAATCTGTAACAAAAATGAGCATTTTCAAAAGTATGTGGTGTACATTTTGTTTTTACGGAGCAGTATTTTCAGCCGCATATGTATTACGCGTTATAGGTATGGGTATGCGGTCTCTTAATTAGACGCCTAATTAACACATAATTAGTGGACCGATTTTTCCTGCTACAAAATTTGATCTGCCCAGTGGATGGATTGATTGGAATCTGCAATAAAAATGAGCATTTTCAAAAGTATGTGGTGTACATTTTGTTTTTACGAAGTAGTATTTTCAGCCGCATATGTATTACGCGTTATAGGTATGAGAATGCGGTCTCTTAATTAGACGCCTAATTAACACATAATTAGTGGACCGATTTTTCCTGCTACAAAGTTTGATCTGCCCAGAGGATGGATTGATTGGAATCTGCAATAAAAATGAGCATTTTCAAAAGTATGTGGTGTACATTTTGTTTTTACGAAGTAGTATTTTCAGCCGCATATGTATTACGCGTTAGAGGCATGGGAATGCGGTCTCTTAATTAGACCCCTAATTAACATATAATTAGTGGACGGATTTTGCCCCCTCCATAATATGATCTGGCCAAAGGATGGATTAACTAGAATCTGCAAAAAAAGCCGGTATTTTTTAAATTATGTGGTGAAAATCGTTGTTTCAATATGCAAAATCGTACCTCCTTTTACTGCATGGATTCTGCATTTCTTAAACCGCGGCTGAGACCGCGGCTGAGACCGCGGCTGAGACCGCGGCTGAGACCGCGGCTGAGACCGCGGCTGAGACCGCGGCTGAGACCGCGGCTGAGACCGCGGCTGAGACCGCGGCGGAGACCGCGGGGGAGACCGCGGGGGAGACCGCGGCTGAGACCGCGGCTGAGACCGCGGCTGAGACCGCGGCTGAGACCGCGGCTGAGACCGCGGCTAGGTTCAGTTAGGTTAGTATTAGGCCTAGGCCTACTATTATTATTAAGTTAACTCTTTGGGAATACCCTTTTCCGTAATGGCCGTCAGTGGAATTCTTTCCAAATAATGATTTGATAACTTACCGCACTATGAGGCTTGGGATTGAATGATTCCTCCAGGTTTAGGTTTGTAATCCATCTGCGTTTCTTTTCGGCATCTACTGGCCTGCCTGGAAAACGATGCAGTGAATATGGTCTCAAACATGGACACTCATCATGAGTAAGCGGTGTATGTTCTACGCACTCTGTTGCCTTCCATATTTGGAGTTTTTTGCTGTTATTGGAGCAACCTTTCACTGCACAAGTTCTGCCAGAATGTCCCCTCTTTCGTGTGGTGTTCATATTATTATAACTAACGCAGAAAACGGTTTAGAGAATGTATGTGTTGTTGCGGTACTTCTCTCCGCCGTGACAGATCATGCATGGACTGGTTCGATCGATCGCCTGTACTGTTGTATACTTGTATACATTATGCACTGACGATAGGCCAGGGTGCATTCGTTTAGCTAACACGGGTCAGCCCTTACTGGGAATGGTCGTGCTATACTGGGGGCGCGTATAAAATCTTTCCCCGGCCGGACACATTCAACATGGGCACAGATTTACCCTTACACCGGTATAATTAAACCCTGTAGTCCGGGTGCAGTGGAAGCATTGATCTCCGTCTATATAATGGAGATCAATGAGTGGAAGCGTTCAAGTAGTCTTGAATCAAGACAACCAATTGGTGGTAACGAAGATGCGTGTGCCTAGTGATGACGTCAAGTCATATCGTTCAGATGGCATTTTTGGTCGTTGGTGGTTCACAATGCGCATTAAAGGCATTGCATACGTTTGGTAATGACTCTGAAAATTTATGGCAATAAAAACTTACTTGGTGAGAACTACAGCTGCTTTGGATAGTATAACGCATATTGAGAAACGTTCAATTCGAAGTACCGCGGTTATGGAAAACTATGTCACTTTTTATCTCCAAAAATTATGAATCTGAGAAGCGTTATGGCCGTAACGCTTCTCAGCTATTGACTAACTGTTATCTGGCGTGAAATAACCGCTCTAGTTTGTCGCCAAAATCTCACAAACGCTACCACCTTTTGAATTGAAACTTTCACAGGTTAGTTTTATGGTATATATATACAATTATATTGGTGTGAAACAAACAATAGGCTCAAATTACCAAACGTATGCAATCCCTTTAAGTGGTCGGCCGGTCCGGTCCATCCAGTGTTCCGAGCAAAGGGTTCCGAGGGCGACAAGTCCTGCCTAACCAGTAACTGAACTAACTATATGCCTCTGGCTCTACTTAGGGGCCTACCAGCTTGCTCCATGTACATGTACTTACTAAGTAACAGGCCTACTAAGTACTAGGCGTACTACTTGGATCAATTTAACACCAGCAGCCCCAGGGCTGTAGTATACACATGTATACCGGTAGTCATTGTACCTGTTGTCGAGGTATCAAGTTTTCGAGGGTTGACCTATACGTCAATGGTAGCGACTTGCAGGCCTGTATCACACAATCAGTCGATTTGTTTTATGTACGGTACGTGCTCCACCACAAGCCAAAACTACAATTGATGTCAACACAACAGTTAACTTCTGTATGTTATTGTTACTTTTTGTCTTGCTTGGAATAAATCCATAGGACTCGAACACCAGTAGGCCCCCTAGTCGAGGATATTACTATTACTAGTACTACTAGGCCTAGGGCCTACTACTTTGTATAAATTGTAGTAAGCCTACCACTAGGGCCTACCCCCTGTAGTACTAAGTTAATGGAAGGGGACTACTGAGTAGGCTAGGCCTATACCGGAGCCGAGTCAGTGGAGACACATCATGCATTGAGCATCACGCGACGCCTGCTTCTAACGTTACCTTGGGCTTTGGGAGTTTAACGTTAGACCCGGCCTCCTTCATGCAGAAGACTCACGGTGAGTCTATTTAGCCAGGATGCCATGCTTTTACATAATTAACATATGTATCATGTAGCACGTTGAGCCTAATTGATGAAAATTTTTTGGATAATTTGTAGCCAAAATCACAAACTATACAAAGATTATTTTCATTAAAAAGAATAATTGACTGTAGGCCTAGCTGGATTTGAACCAGCGACCTCCGGAATAACAAACCGGCGCTGTACCAACTGAGCTACCAAGCCGGTATTCCTGAGGTCGCTGGTTCAAATCCTGCTCCAGTAAAAATTTGTTTGGGTCAAAGGCTTTTCAATAATTTAAAGGTACAGTACAGGATGGGTAACATACATGTACCCAGAGAGAAATGTTCACAAATGACATATGAAGATGGTGCTGCTACTGCTGGTACCAGTGGTAGAAACATGTATCATTAAAATGGTAATTGTGGACATGAGGTTCCCAAAACTAGTAGGCCCTATTAAGGAAAGTGGTTTCTACTCAATCCTCGGGCTTGTCTGTCTGAATGTTTTTGTCTGAGGTATCTGTATTTTTGTTGTTGCCCGAAAATAAATAAATAAAGAAATAAATACTATCAGGCATGCAACTTTTCTTCAGATCGGCTGGGGCCAATTTCATAAAACTGTTAAGCACAAAAATTTGCTGAGCATGACAAATTTTCTGACTTAATAAAAACAGGGTTAACAACCAAATTTCCACGTGTTGTGTATCACTTGTGATTGTTGTTCGCTGACCATGAATATCAAATGGAATTTTCAATGGTGGTTTGTTTTATTGGGCGAGATATTTTTGTGCTAAGCAACTTTTTGTGCTTAGCAGTTTTATGAAATTGGCCACTGATCTCTTTTTTTCACTTCACTCTTATGCTATTGAAAAGTGAAAAACACTGGCACACAAAATATGGTAATGATTGGAATTTCCTTTTTTTTTTGTGAAGTGTAAGTTGCATGAATGTACTATAAAGTTATGAAAGTAAAGCAAAATACCTTCTACTGCTCCCTAGCCTTGACCAAGGCTATGAAGCCAGGAGCTGTTCCTGGCGAGCGATCAGTACGGGGCACCCGGTACGTACCGAGCTAGCTGAGCTGCACGGATGTACCATACATGCACCCACACAACCGGCCACGCACACACACATACGAACAGTAACCGCCGGCCCCAGTTCAGCCAGTCTCAACTGGGGGCGGATACTGTACGTATGCATGCGTGTACGTATGCACGGTACGTATCCGTGCAGCTAGCTGGCTCGGTACGTGGTACGTACGGTACGGGGACAGTACGGCCGGGTGCCCCTGATCGCTCGCCGGGAACAGTTTCATAGCCTTGGTCAAGGCTAACTGCTCCCAAACGATATTTTTGACTTTCAGTAAATGTTCCTGAGTCCTTAAAACCCTAGACTTGGGGCCAAGTCTTTCTTAGTCCGCGCGGTGATTGTCTCTTTTTTTTCCCGCAACTCTCGCGAAACCGCGCGAGACTCATGGCTACGGCGAGAGTTCAGCTCTCGGCCCGGGACCGCTGAAAAAGAAAGACTTGGGAAACATGTTTTCACTTTGTGCACGGCCTATGGGCTCTTTAGCCGAAATCGTACGGACGCGTCTGATTGGCCAATCTGTATTCAATATATGAATATTCATTATGTAGGCCTACGCTACATCCTGCACGTGTACACAGGGCTGATTCACGTTGAATACAGTCAATACACAACCGCACGTACCTAGCTATATAGGCTGCAGTATGACCTTGATAATGAGACTTTTAACTCGTGGGTCGTGAAAATAATATGTGCATGTTTGTTTTAATCTTCTTTGTGCATAATAGAAATATATTTTAAGTCCGTCTTACTAACTGTAGCTATAGTGTAGACCTACGTACATCAGGTACATGTTAACCTACACACTTGCTAAAAAAAAATATTGACATTTACCGTACTATTATTCATTTAATTTCCATGAACTAATGCACGTATGTCAAACTAATAGATTCAGTCAGCTTAATACAAAATTATTTTATTAAATCATTCAACTTATGAAGTAATTGAACAAAAACCATAATTTGAAAATGCTGTCCAATATGTAAGTAGTAAGTACACCACTGCTGCCTTATTTGAAATTGTATACACCCTCAAATAAAATGGACTCGTCTTAACGGCCGTCTCTACGGCAACCGTAATGCAAAGCACGCCCATACGTGAATAAATGAATATGTGTCTAAAACAGGTTTCCCAAGTCTTTCTTTTTGAGCGGTCCCGGGCCGAGAGCTGAACTCTCGCCGTAGGCATGAGTCTCGCGCGGTTTTGCGGGGGAAAAAAGAGACAATCACCGCGCGGACTAAGAAAGACTTGGCCCCAAGTCTATTAAAACCCTAGATTGAAGAAATTTCTCCAATATTTCAGTGAGAAAGTACAATTTTCTTACCTGCTTGTTGCTGTAGCTGAGGAACCACTTGTCCACAATTACCATTAAAATATTTCTGATTCATGTGTTATACCTTTAAAATTCAGTCAGTTTCCCTTGTGGTTATTCGATGATTATATTATTTCCTCTTCGAGTGCCCCCATGTACTGTTTCATATATCCAAAATATTTCCGGTCGTCATTTCTTTGTTTAAATAGACCATTTCAGGCAGAAAAATTGTAACGGTATGTTGCTACCAGCACCAACCCTGTATAAGTTATACATGTATGTAAATCTGTGAACGTTTCTGTTTTGGTTTCCTACGAAGTATGATACTACAGTACCTTTAAAGGTAATATCATATTTTGGTTTTTGGCAAAGAAGTACAAATGATTGGGCAAAAATATCAAGGAAGATACAGTAATGTGAAAATTTCAGTCTCATACGGTGCCCACTTTTTGAGAAAACATTGAAAAACGGCCATGCAGTAATTCTTAAGTCTTTTCTCTTTGATATTTGATCTTTAAAAGATCAAAAATGGTTTTGTTCACTTAATTTACTCTTTTCTGGATAAATACAGCATTTCAGGCAGAAAAAGTATAATAGTATGTTTTTACCATCACCATCTTTAGACCTTGTGTGTTATAGGTAAATCTGTGAAGATTCCTGTTTCAGTATGCTACCAAAGTATGATACTACCTTTAAGATAAAATTACTGACACTACACAGCATTAAATTGTGTTGAACTCAAAGTCTTGTGGTCAATCTACAGATTGTGGGTTTGAATCCAGCCATGGGTTAATGGTGCTTGCGTCCTTGGGCAAGACGCTTTGTCACAACTCCTCTTCACCCAGGTGTTAATGGGTACCTGTGAGGGTAGAGATGGCTTTGTTGTTAGTTAAGCCTCTGTGCGCTGAAAACAGCAGCCAGGGCTAAATACATACATAACTCCCCAGGGAGTTGAGATGGTTTCAGGAATGTAACTTATGGCCCGATGACCAGGGATAATAATTTATTTGCGCCACGAATGTCAAGCTTGGTAGATACCGGAACACTATGAGAAATAATTGCCCCCCTTCCCACCAAAAAAATAGTAGGCAGCAAATTATTGATAGGCCTACACAAATTGCAAAATCCAACCAGAACATGCAGAGAAAAATAAATATTTTATGTACGCATTGTGTCTGAAATGTATTACAAATATATGTACATTTTCACTTCTAAAAGTGGAAGTTTGCACAATGTAATTGTTGACTGGGGCAACAAATTAAACAGCAACTGTTGCAGCACCTTTAGGGAACAAAATCTTCTTTTGAATGGTTTTCTTCTCTTTTCTTCCTACTCAGCTACATGCAAATTGGTATTTTCCATTCTTTGCCTGTTGTGCCATACAGAGATCACGTTTCCATCCTTTTCTTTCTCCTTATAATGTTTCCTGACTTTCATTCCTCTCTCATATACCCCTTCCTTTTTCCCTTAACCACAACCCCCTCCCCTCCACACTAACCTTCTTAGCACCTTCTTAAAAAACTTAATACTATTCCTCTTTATTAAAGTTTCTTTTAACTTTTTTTAATGTACTCATCTCACATTTGAAATATTTAGACAGACAAAAAGCTTCTATTTCTACGTTAAACAGTCCGTACATTTAGGCCTAAACAAAACTAAGATGACTCTATCTACATGTCAAACTGTAACCGTTATGGTTAGACTATTTGGTCTTTTCTCTTGATTTGTGTTCCACGACTACAATGATGATTTTGATCTTCCCATTACATGCTAACATCAAGTTAGTCCCCCCCCCCCCCACTTTAGCGCTTGAGAGCTCAAAATTCTTGACTCCTGTTACTGCTTTTTCGTTGCATTTTCAGTTTAATTATATTTTTTTAAATTTATTGAATAAATCGGAACAGCTCTGTGTTTGTACAGGAACACTTAACTGTCTACTTTGATTTTGTTTTTATTGCAGACCCTCAGTGAGTTGCATTGTCATCGGGTCATTAATTCTTCATCATCCTCATCATCTAATTTGAAATTTTCATCAGGTTATCACCAACTTCAAACACAACTGGGCATGTACTGTACTGGTGTTTGTTGCATACAGTTTTGTACACGTACTGTAATGCTGACTTAAAGCATGTATATCACAAGTAAATGTCTAAGCAAGTGCATGTCTACATGAAGTACATGATAACAGATTGCCCTAGCAATCTATGGTACATGCTACAAAAACATCAAGACAGCAAATCATGATTAAGGGAAAAGGTACAGTATTGTTCATGTATTATTAGAATTACTATTAAGTGTAATATTAAAACAACCAAACTTGTTGACAATACATTGACTTGTGACCTGATTTTTACAACAAACTACAAATGCCAGAAACACAACCATATTTGTAACAAAATTTTCGCATTTAAAGCCGAAAACCGGATCCTGTGGGTCATTTTTGCAACTAATCTAAGTAATCAAAGAACAATGTAAATTTTATACTGCATGTACTGTATGTAAAAGTGTTTGTAACTGTTCCCTTATAATGGAGTTAATTTCATACTTTGGTTTTTGTCAAAGAAATGCAGATTCATGTGCAAAAATATCGAGAAAGATACAGTAACAGTCGTCTGTGAAGTTCCCAATCCCATATGGTGCCCACTGGAAGAGAGAAAAAAGTGAAAAACACCCACTTTATTTAAAAAATCTTTTCACCGTCATTTTTTATCTCCGGAAGATCAACATTGTTGTTGGTCATTGGTATTACTCTTTTTTGGATAAATACAGAATTTCAGGCAGAACAATGTTAACGGTATGTTACTGCCATCACCATCTTTACCCTGTAAATCTTAGGTAAATCTGTGGAGATTTCTGTTTTGGTATGCTACCAAAGTATAGTAGCTTTAATGCTATGAAAAATAAAAAACATGTCCATTCTTTTTTTGCCAAATAATTGTTATGTTATTGTTATGAATATTAAATGATTTTCTCTTGAAATAGATAATATGCAAATTAAGCTTGCCCTTCACCGACCTGGATGAGCACTGTATACTAGGTGCTTGTGAGAGCATGTGAATGATTTACTGCGGTACCCGCCGTGATATTGGTTTCAATTCACCCTGCAGACCCCTGCTAGCTCGGTGGCCTAGCATGTAAGGCATCTGGCCATCTGCACTAGTAAGCAGGAGGTCGTAGGTTCGAATCCCACCTGAGCAAGCATGTGATTTTTTTTCACGTGCTCTCACAAGCACTGAGTATACAGTGCTCATCCACGTCGGTGAAGGGCAAGCCTAATTTGCAAATTGTTATGTTGTGATGATACTTACTTCTGGCTGGTTCTAATGTAAAGACAAATGCGTTTAAAAAGGTCCCATGTACGAGTGTGCATCTGCTGCTTATCTGATCAGCAGGCCACTTTGGTTAACCTCCATTTTATGAATCCTGAAATCTGCTCATTGATAAATTTGAAGGCGCAAAGAAAGTGATGAGAGGTACCACTATGTGCTTTTTAAGGCTGCTTCAGCCGCTTTTCTGGTTTATTGGCTGTCTATGTTCAATTACTCATCCTGGATCTTGATCTTTTTTTTTGTATTGCCACATTTGAAAATGTTTTGGCAAAACTTCATAGAAAACAAGATGAAATTATACAGTTCTCGCTTTGAACACAATGCACAGCAAACGCAGTGGATAATGTGTCACACTGGAAATTTTGATTTAAAACTAAGGTGACCATATTTTGTTGAGGTGATCCGGGGACAGTGATTCGTGTCCTGGGGGAGGGGTATAATTTTGAAAAAAATTTGAATCCAGATGGTGCTTACATTAATGGTGGCATCTATGGACATCTTGTCCAGTTGACATGAGTCGGTTACACACTTACATGTCTTAGGCGGTTGTCTTCGCATACTTCTCTGAAGGTTGCACCCAAGTAAATAAACTCCCATAGACAACAGTGATAAATCCTTATACTTCAAAAACCATTTAAAACTAGACATTTAAGTGTTCGTGGACGAACACGGAGCTGTTCCGACTTATTTAATTAGCTTCATAAGCTCTGATGACATCATGATGACATCATGTTCATTTTCGTAGCGGCATGCACAACTACAAGATATAGCAACGCTTTTACAAAAAGAATCATTACCATAGTATTTGTCGTTCTCGAGATATGCTGTGAACAAAAATTCAACATTTCGATGATGCCATAGTGAGGTCACTGTAAATATCGTGGCAGCTTGCACAACTACATGATGTAGCAAAGCTTTTGCAAAAAGAATCATTTCCGTAGCATTTGCCGTTCTTGAGATATGCTGTGAACAAAAAATCAGCCTTTTTGATGACGTCATGATGACGTCACAGTAAATTTTGTGGCAGCATGCACAACTAAATGATGCAACTAAGCTTTTACAAAAAGAATCATTTTCGTAGCATTTGCCGATCTCAAAATATGCTGGTTACAAAATTGACTATTTAAATATGCAAATGAGCTGTCACGTGCCTAATTAATTAAGGACTTTTATAACTCAGTGTCAGAATGATCCTTATCTTATAAGCATTTCTAAGATACCTCATCTAAGCTAACCAGAAGACGATAAGTAAAGATAAGCAAAAAGAATCATTACACTGAGTGCTACATGTCGTTCTCGAGATATACACTCCTAACAAAAACAGCCTTTTGTGACGTCATGATGACGTCACGACCAATTTAACGGTAGCATGCACAACTACATGATGTATCTAAGCTTTTGGAAAAAGAATTATTTTCGTAGCATATGCCGTTCTCCAGATACGCTGGTTACAAAATTGACTCATTAATTATGCAAATGAGCTGTCACGTGCCTAATTAATTAAGACTTTTTACAACTCAGAGTAGGAATGATCCTTAGCTCATAAGCTTTCATATGATACCTCATCTAAGCTGATCAGAAGAAGCTACGAAGAGATAATTAATAAACAAACTTAAGTGCGAAGGAATAATAACTAGACATTTAAGTGTTCGTGGACGAACACGGAGCTGTTCCGACTTATTTGATCAGCTTTATAAGCTCCGATGACGTCATGATGACGTCACGGTCATTTACAAAGCAGCGTGCATCTAAAGTTTCTAACAAAGCTTTTGTGAAAAGAATCATTACCATAGCTTTTGTCATTCTCAAGATATGCTGCAAACATAAATAATGCATTTTGATGAAGTCATGATGACGTCACAGTTCATTTCACAACAGCATGCAAATCTACAGAGTCTAACGAAGCTTTTACAAAAAGAACCAATGCCGTAGCACTTACCGTTCTCGAGATATGCTGCTAATAATAAAATCAGCATTTTTGATGACGTCATGATGACGTCATGGTAAATTTCTTGGCAGCATGCACAACTACATGATGCTACTAAGCTTTTGCAAAAAGAATCATATTCATAGCCTTTGTCGTTCTCGAGATATGGTGGTTACAAAAAAGTCTAATTAAATATGCAAATGAGCTGTCACGTGCCTTATTAATGAAGGATTTTTGTTATAGTGTGGGAATGATCCTTAGCTTATATACGCTTTCCTAAGATACTTCATCTAAGCTATTAATCACAAGAAGATAAGAAAAGATAAGCAATAAGAATCATTACCGTGGCACATGTCGTTTTCAAAATATATGCTTCGTAAAAACAGCCTTTTGATGACGTCATGATGACGTCACGAATATTTTAATGGCAGCATGCACATCTACATGATGTAACTAAGCTTTTGCAAAAAGAATCATTTCCGTAGCATTTACCGTTCTCGAGATACGCTGGTTACAAAATTGACTAATTAAATATGCAAATGAGCTGTCACGTGCTTAATTAATGAAGAATTTTTACAACTCAGTTACGGAATGATCCTTAGCTTATAAGCTTTCAGTTGATACCTCATCTAAGCTGATCAGAAGAAGCTAAGAAGAGATAAGCAATAAACAAACTTTGGGTGATAAAGTATAATAATAACTAGACATTTAAGTGTTCGTGGACGAACACGGAGCTGTTCCGACTTATTTGATCAGCTTTATAAGCTCCGATGACGTCATGATGACGTCACGGTCATTTACAAAGCAGCGTGCATCTAAAGTTTCTAACAAAGCTTTTGTGAAAAGAATCATTACCATAGCTTTTGTCATTCTCAAGATATGCTGCAAACATAAATAATGCATTTTGATGAAGTCATGATGACGTCACAGTTCATTTCACAACAGCATGCAAATCTACAGAGTCTAACGAAGCTTTTACAAAAAGAACCAATGCCGTAGCACTTACCGTTCTCGAGATATGCTGCTAATAATAAAATCAGCATTTTTGATGACGTCATGATGACGTCATGGTAAATTTCTTGGCAGCATGCACAACTACATGATGCTACTAAGCTTTTGCAAAAAGAATCATATTCATAGCCTTTGTCGTTCTCGAGATATGGTGGTTACAAAAAAGTCTAATTAAATATGCAAATGAGCTGTCACGTGCCTTATTAATGAAGGATTTTTGTTATAGTGTGGGAATGATCCTTAGCTTATATACGCTTTCCTAAGATACTTCATCTAAGCTATTAATCACAAGAAGATAAGAAAAGATAAGCAATAAGAATCATTACCGTGGCACATGTCGTTTTCAAAATATATGCTTCGTAAAAACAGCCTTTTGATGACGTCATGATGACGTCACGAATATTTTAATGGCAGCACGCACATCTACATGATGTAACTAAGCTTTTGCAAAAAGAATCATTTCCGTAGCATTTACCGTTCTCGAGATACGCTGGTTACAAAATTGACTAATTAAATATGCAAATGAGCTGTCACGTGCTTAATTAATGAAGAATTTTTACAACTCAGTTACGGAATGATCCTTAGCTTATAAGCTTTCAGATGATACCTCATCTAAGCTGATCAGAAGAAGCTAAGAAGAGATAAGCAATAAACAAACTTTGGGTGATAAAGTATAATAATAACTAGACATTTAAGTGTTCGTGGACGAACACAGAGCTGTTCCGACTTATTAGGTCAGCTTTATAAGCTCCGATGACGTCATGGTGACGTCACTGTCATTTCCGAAGCAGCATGCATATCTAGAGGATCTAACAAAGCTTTTGCAAAAAGAATCATTACCATAGCATTTTTCGTTCTCGAGATATGCTGCAAACATTAAAATCAGCTTTTTTGATGACGTCATGATGACGTCACGCTAAATTTCGTGGCAGCATGCACAACTACAGGATATTACGAAGCTTTTGCAAAAAGAATCATTACCATATCATTTGTCCTTCTCGAGATATGCTGCAAACAAAATTCAGCCTTTTCATGACGTCATGATGACGTCACGGTCAATTTCATGGAACGGAGACCTCCTCTAACAGTTTCGGCCGGATGCAGCCTTTGTCACTTGTCACAATTTAAGTTAAAATGCTTGGTGGCGCTATAACTGTGCTTCTATCGACCCCGATCTACCTGTACCTTCGTATCTCAAGCCAAGGTCACGAGACGTCACACAAAGCGGGAGTTTATTCATTCTTTTTTAGGTATAAGGCCTAAAATGGGTTTTTTTTTACAATCAGTTTTTAATGTTTCACGTAGCAATTCCATCAGTAACTCCAATCTCAATGTCACATTCTCCGACAAATGATTTTTAGTAAATTTTTGAATTAACCGTAGAAAAAAAATCAACAAATTACTTATCTTTAAATAAGAAGCACAAATTTCGATTTCGATGACGTCATGATGACTTCATGATGACGTCACGGTCATTTTCGTGGCAGCATGCACAACTACATGATATAACCAAGCTTTTGCAAAAAAAATCATGTCCGTAGCATTTGTCGTTCTCGAGATATGCTGCGAACAAAGTTTACTAATTAAATATTCAAATGACTGTAACTTGGCTAATTAATTAAGAATTTGTACAACTCTCTTCCAGAATGATCCTTAGCTTATAAGCTTTCAGAAGATACCTCATCTAAGCTGATCGGAAGAAGCTTATAAGAGATAAACTGTAAACAAAATCTGGACGATAAAGAATAATAATAGTGAAAAATTCGAACGAAAACAATACCTGTTCCGACATCGGCAATGTCGGAACAGCTAATAATAACTAGACATTTAAGTGTTCGTGGACGAACACGGAGCTGTTCCGACTTATTTGATCAGCTTTATAAGCTCCGATGACGTCATTATGACGTCACGGTCATTTACAAAGCAGCGTGCATATCTAAAGTTTCTATCATTACCATAGCTTGTCATTCTCAAGATATGCTGCAAATATAAATTATGCCTTTTCATGATGTCATAATGACGTCACAGTTAATTTCACAACAGCATGCATATCTACAGGGTCTAACAAAGCTTTTACAAAAAGAACTATTACCGTAGCACTTACCGTTCTCGAGATATACTGCTATAAACCAAAAATAACCGTTTTTGATGACGTCATGATGACGGCACTGTAAATATCGGGGCAGCATGCACAACTACATGATGTAACAAAGCTTTTACAAAAAGAATCATTACCGAAGCACATACCGTTCTCGAGATATGCTGCTAATAATAAATCAGCATTTTTTATGACATCATGATGACGTCATGGTAAATTTTATGACAGCATGCACAACTACATGATGTAACTAAGCTTTTGCAAAAAGAATCATATTTATAGCCTTTGTCGTTCTCGAGATATGCTGGTTACAAAACTGGACTAATTAAATATGCAAATGAGCTGTCACGTGCCTAATTAATGAAGGATTTTTGTAATAATGTGAGAATGATCCTTAGCTTATATAAGCATTCCTACGATACCTCATCTAAGCTATTAATCACAAGAAGATAGGCAATAAGAATCAAATTACCGTGGTGCATGTCGTTTTCAAAATATATGCTTCGTAAAAACAGCCTTTTGATGACGTCATGATGACGTCACAACCATTTCAATGGCAGCATGCACATCTACATGATGTAACTAAGCTTTTGCAAAAAGAATCATTTCCGTAGCATTTACCGTTCTCGAGATACGCTGGTTACAAAATTGACTAATTAAATATGCAAATGAGCTGTCACGTGCTTAATTAATGAAGAATTTTTACAATTCAGTTACGGAATGATCCTTAGCTTATAAGCTTTCAGATGATACCTCATCTAAGCTGATCAGAAGAAGCTAAGAAGAGATAAGCAATAAACAAACTTTGGGTGATAAAGTATAATAATAACTAGACATTTAAGTGTTCGTGGACGAACACGGAGCTGTTCCGACTTATTTGATCAGCTTTATAAGCTCCGATGACGTCATGATGACGTCACGGTCATTTACAAAGCAGCGTGCATCTAAAGTTTCTAACAAAGCTTTTGTGAAAAGAATCATTACCATAGCTTTTGTCATTCTCAAGATATGCTACAAACATAAATAATGCCTTTTGATGACGTCATGATGACGTCACAGTTAATTTCACAACAGCATGCAAATCTACAAAGAACCAATACCGTAGCACTTACCGTTCTCGAGATATACTGCTATAAACCAAAAATTACCTTTTTTGATGACGTCATGATGAAGTCACTGTAAAATCGAGGCAGCATGCACAACTACATCTTTTACAAAAAAATCATTACCGTAGCACTTACCGTTCTCGAGATATGCTGCTTATAATAAAATCAGCATTTTTGATGACGTCATGATGACGTCATGGTAAATTTCTTGGCAGCATGCACAACTACATGATGCTACTATGCTTTTGCAAAAAGAATCATATTCATAGCCTTTGTCGTTCTCGAGATATGGTGGTTACAAAAAAGTCTAATTAAATATGCAAATGAGCTGTCACGTGCCTAATTAATGAAGGATTTTTGTTATAGTGTGAAAATGATCCTTAGCCTATAAAAGCATTCCTAAGATACTTCATCTAAGCTATTAATCACTCGAAGATAAGAAAAGATAAGCAATAAGAATCATTACCGTGGCACATGTCGTTTTCAAAATATATGCTTCGTAAAAACAGCCTTTTGATGACGTCATGATGACGTCACGACCATTTTAATGGCAGCATGCACCTCTACATGATGTTACTAAGCTTTTGCAAAAAGAATCATTTCCGTAGCATTTACCGTTCTCGAGATACGCTGGTTACAAAATTGACTAATTAAATATGCAAATGAGCTGTCACGTGCTTAATTAATGAAGAATTTTTACAACTCAGTTACGGAATGATCCTTAGCTTATAAGCTTTCAGATGATACCTCATCTAAGCTGATCAGAAGAAGCTAAGAAGAGATAAGCAATAAACAAACTTTGGGTGATAAAGTATAATAATAATACTTTAGCTGATGCTACTATGCTTTTGCAAAAAGAATCATATTCATAGCCTTTGTCGTTCTCGAGATATGGTGGTTACAAAAAAGTCTAATTAAATATGCAAATGAGCTGTCACGTGCCTAATTAATGAAGGATTTTTGTTATAGTGTGAAAATGATCCTTAGCCTATAAAAGCATTCCTAAGATACTTCATCTAAGCTATTAATCACTCGAAGATAAGAAAAGATAAGCAATAAGAATCATTACCGTGGCACATGTCGTTTTCAAAATATATGCTTCGTAAAAACAGCCTTTTGATGACGTCATGATGACGTCACGACCATTTTAATGGCAGCATGCACCTCTACATGATGTTACTAAGCTTTTGCAAAAAGAATCATTTCCGTAGCATTTACCGTTCTCGAGATACGCTGGTTACAAAATTGACTAATTAAATATGCAAATGAGCTGTCACGTGCTTAATTAATGAAGAATTTTTACAACTCAGTTACGGAATGATCCTTAGCTTATAAGCTTTCAGATGATACCTCATCTAAGCTGATCAGAAGAAGCTAAGAAGAGATAAGCAATAAACAAACTTTGGGTGATAAAGTATAATAATAATAATAATAAAAATCAGAACAAAAACAAAACCTGTTCCGACATCAGAAATGTCGGAACAGCTAACTAGACATTTAAGTGTTCGTGGACGAACACAGAGCTGTTCCGACTTATTTGATCAGCTTTATAAGCTCCGATGACGTCATGATGACGTCACGGTCATTTACAAAGCAGCGTGCATCTTAAGTTTCTAACAAAGCTTTTGTGAAAAGAATCATTACCATAGCTTTTGTCATTCTCAAGATATGCTGCAAACATAAATTATGCCTTTTGATGACGTCATATTGACGTCACAGTTAATTTCACAACAGCATGCAAATCTACAGGTTCTAACAAAGCTTTAAAAAAAAGAACCAATACCGTAGCACTTACCGTTCTCGAGATATACTACTATAAACCAAAAATTACCTTTTTGATGACGTCATGATGACGTCACTGTAAATTTCGGGGCAGCATGCAGAACTACATGATGTAACAAAGCTTTTACAAAAAGGAATCATTACCGTAGCACTTACCGTTCTCGAGATATGCTGCTTATAATAAAATCAGCATTTTTGATGACGTCATGATGACGTCACGGTAAATTTCTTGGTAGCATGCACAACTACATGATGCTACTAAGCCTTTGCAAAAAGAATCATATTCATAGCTTTTGTCGTTCTCAAGATATGCTGCTAACAAAATTGACTAATTAAATATGCAAATGAGGTGTCACGTGCCTAATTAATTAAGAATTTTAACAAACTCAGTCTTATAATAAACTTCAGCTGATAAGCTTTCATATGATACCTCATATAAGCTGACCAGAACAAGATTATAGAAGATTAGGAATAAACAAACTTTGGGTGATAAAGTATAATAATAACTAGACATTTAAGTGTTCGTAGACGAACACGGAGCTGTTCCGACTTATTTGATCAGCCTTATAAGCTCCGATGACGTCATGGTCATTTACAAAGCAGAATGCATCTGCAGTTTCTAACAAAGCTTTTGTGAAAAGAATCATTACCATAGCTTTTGTCATTCTCAAGATATGCTGCAATCATAAATTATGCCTTTTGATGACGTCATAATGACGTCACAGTTAATTTCTCAACAGCATGCAAATCTACAGGGTCTAACAAAGCTTGTACAAAAAGAACCAATACCGTAACACTTACCGTTCTCGAGATATACTGCTATAAACCAAAAATTACCTTTTTTGATGACGTCATGATGACGTCACTGTAAAGTTCGGGGCAGCATGCACAACTACATGATGTAACAAAGCTTTAATAAAAAGAATCATTACCGTAGCACTTACCGTTCTCGAGATATGCTGCTAAAATAAAATCAGCATTTTTGATGACGTCATGATGACGTCACGGTAAATTTCTTGGCAGCATGCACACTTACATGATGTAACTAAGCCTTTGCCAAAAGAATCATATTCATAGCCTCTGTCGTTCTCGAGATACGCTGCTAACAAAATTGACTAATTAAAAATTTTAATGAGCTGTCACGTGCTTAATTATCAAAGAATTAAAAATTACCTTTTTTGATGACTTCATGATGACGTCACTGTAAATTTTGGGGCAGCATGCACAACTACATGATGTAACAAAGCTTTTACAAAAAGAATCATTGCCGTAGCACTTACCGTTCTCGAGATATGCTGCTAATTATAAAATCAGCATTTTTGATGACGTCATGGTGACGTCACGGTAAATTTCTTGGCAGCATGCACAACTACATGATGCTACTAAGCCTTGGCAAAAAGAATCATATTCATAGCCTTTGTCGTTCTCAAGATATGCTGCTAACAAAATTGACTAATTAAATATGCAAATGAGCTGTCACGTGCATAATTAATTAAGAATTTTAACAAACTCAGTCTTAGGATTAACTTCAGCTTATAAGCTTTCATATGATACCTCATTTAAGCTGATCAGAAGAAGCTAAGTAAGAGATCAGGAATAAACAAACTTTGGGTGATAAAGTATAATAATAATAATAATAATAATAACTAGACATTTAAGTGTTCGTGGACGAACACGGAGCTGTTCCGACTTATTTGATCAGCTTTATAAGCTCCGATGACGTCATGATGACGTCACGGTCATTTACAAAGCAGCGTGCATCTAAAGTTTCCAACAAAGCTTTTACAAAAAGAACCAATACCGTAGCACTTACCGTTCTCGAGATATACTGCTATAAACCAAAAACTAGACATTTAAGTGTTCGTGGACGAACACGGAGCTGTTCCGACTTATTTGATCAGCTTTATAAGCTCCGATGACGTCATGATGACGTCACTGTCATTACCGAAGCAGCATGCATATCTAGAGGATCTAATAAAGCTTTTGCAAAAAGAATCATTACCATAGCATTTTTCGTTCTCGAGATATGCTGCAAACATTAAAATCAGCTTTTTTGATGACGTCATGATGACGTCACGCTTAATTTCGTGGCAGCATGCACAACTACAGGATATTACGAAGCTTTTGCAAAAAGAATCATTACCATATCATTTGTCCTTCTCGAGATATGCTGCAAACAAAATTCAGCCTTTTCATGACGTCATGATGACGTCACAGTCAATTTCATGGAACGGAGACCTCCTCTAACAGTTTCGGCCGGATGCAGCCTTTGTCACTTGTCACAATTTAAGTTAAAATGCTTGGTGGCGCTATAACTGTGCTTCTATCGACCCCGATCTACCTGTACCTTCGTATCTCAAGCCAAGGTCACGAGACGTGACACAAAGCGGGAGTTTATTCATTCTTTTTTAGGTATAAGGCCTAAAAAATTTTTTTTTACAGTCGGTTTTTAATGTTTCACGTAGCAATTCCATCAGTAACTCCAATCTCAATGTCACATTCTCCGACAAATGATTTTTAGTAAATTTTTGAATTAACCGTAGAAAAAAAATCAACAAATTACCTATCTTTAAATAAGAAGCACAAATTTCGACTTCGATGACGTCATGATGACTTCATGATGACGTCACGGTCATTTTCGTGGCAGCATGCACAACTACATGATATAACCAAGCTTTTGCAAAAAAAATCATGTCCGTAGCATTTGTCGTTCTCGAGATATGCTGCGAACAAAGTTTACTAATTAAATATTCAAATGACTGTAACTTGGCTAATTAGTTAAGAATTTGTACAACTCTGTTCCAGAATGATCCTTAGCTTATAAGCTTTCATTTGATACCTCATCTAAGCTGATCAGAAGAAGATAAGAAGAGATAAACAATAAACAAAATTGGGTGATAAAGAAAAATAATAATAATAATAATAAAAATCAGAACAAAAACAAAACCTGTTCCGACATCAGAAATGTCGGAACAGCTAATAATAACTAGACATTTAAGTGTTCGTGGACGAACACGGAGCTGTTCCGACTTATTTGATCAGCTTTATAAGCTCCGATGACGTCATGATGACGTCACGGTCATTTACAAAGCAGCGTGCATCTAAAGTTTCTAACAAAGCTTTTGTGAAAAGAATCATAACCATAGCTTTTGTCATTCTCAAGATATGCTGCAAACATAAATAATGCATTTTGATGAAGTCATGATGACGTCACAGTTCATTTCACAACAGCATGCAAATCTACAGAGTCTAACGAAGCTTTTACAAAAAGAACCAATGCCGTAGCACTTACCGTTCTCGAGATATGCTGCTAATAATAAAATCAGCATTTTTGATGACGTCATGATGACGTCATGGTAAATTTCTTGGCAGCATGCACAACTACATGATGCTACTAAGCTTTTGCAAAAAGAATCATATTCATAGCCTTTGTCGTTCTCGAGATATGGTGGTTACAAAAAAGTCTAATTAAATATGCAAATGAGCTGTCACGTGCCTTATTAATGAAGGATTTTTGTTATAGTGTGGGAATGATCCTTAGCTTATATACGCTTTCCTAAGATACTTCATCTAAGCTATTAATCACAAGAAGATAAGAAAAGATAAGCAATAAGAATCATTACCGTGGCACATGTCGTTTTCAAAATATATGCTTCGTAAAAACAGCCTTTTGATGACGTCATGATGACGTCACGAATATTTTAATGGCAGCATGCACATCTACATGATGTAACTAAGCTTTTGCAAAAAGAATCATTTCCGTAGCATTTACCGTTCTCGAGATACGCTGGTTACAAAATTGACTAATTAAATATGCAAATGAGCTGTCACGTGCTTAATTAATGAAGAATTTTTACAACTCAGTTACGGAATGATCCTTAGCTTATAAGCTTTCAGTTGATACCTCATCTAAGCTGATCAGAAGAAGCTAAGAAGAGATAAGCAATAAACAAACTTTGGGTGATAAAGTATAATAATAATAACTAGACATTTAAGTGTTCGTGGACGAACACGGAGCTGTTCCGACTTTTTTGATCAGCTTTATAAGCTCCGATGACGTCACGGTCATTTACAAAGCAGCGTGCATCTAAAGTTTCTAAGAAAGCTTTTGCGAAAAGAATCATTACCATAGCTTTTGTCACTCTCAAGATATCCTGCAAACATTAATTATGCCTTTTGATGACGTCATAATGACGTCACAGTTAATTTCACAACAGCATGCACATCTCCAGGGTCTTTCAAAACTTTTACAAAAAGAACCATTACCGTATCACTTACCGTTCTCGAGATATACTGCTAACCAAAAATTACCTTTTTTAATGACGTCATGATGACGTCACTGTAAATTTTGGGGCAGCATGCACAACTACATGATGTAACAAAGCTTTTGCAAAAAGAATCATTGTCGTAGCACTTACCGTTCTCGAGATATGCTGCTAATAATAAAAATCAGCATTTTTGATGATGACGTCACTGTAAATTTCTTGGCAGCATGCACAACTACATGACGCAACAAAGCTTTTGGAAAAAGAATTATTTTCATAGCATTTGTAGTTCTCGAGATACGCTGCTAACAAAATTGACTAATTAAATATGCAAATGAGCTGTCACGTGCATAATTAATTAAGAATTTAAACAAACTCAGTCTTAGGATTAACTTCAGCTTATAAGCTTTCATAAGATACCTCATTTAAGCTGATCATTTCCAACATATTGCTCCTCTTCACCCAGGAGTAAATGAATATCTGTGTGGCTGGAAATGGCTTTGTGTGCTTGATTAGTTTTTGTGTGCCTACAGCAGCCGGGTTGTATATTCCCCAGGTTATGTTTCAGAAATTTAAATTTAGCCTTAGAAATTCAATGATGATGGAACATGCCCGTTATAAGTATCAACCATTATCATTATTAGCCGTACATATATAAAGTTGTACACAAGTCAATTTTTGCATCCATGCTTAAATGAGCAGCAGCATATTGCACTTATGGAATAGGAAACTTGGCTATACACCTTTCTTTTGCAACGTCACAGCCCGAGTTTTTGCCAACCAAAATGGCGTAAACTATGGAGAACCATCAAATCCGGGCATAAAAATAACTACAATTTGAACATAATTTGTACACAACGATTCATAACCTTTGAAAGATATTGCTGAATATAATGAAAACAACACAAGCAATGGTGGTATGTATTTTGTACAGCTATGGAAAGTTTGCAAACATGTTGAAGCTGGTCACGCCGTCTTCCGAGAACACAAAATGATTTGCAACATTTGGCCGCCAATACCAACCATGTAAACAAAAGAAAGGTCTATATTCTGACTGCTGTAATAAACGGTTGTTGGATTTATTTTAATGAATTGTCTAACAATAACAGAATATGCCAAGTTGTTGTTTGTTTCCATTTGGACCGTAATAAATTGTTCTCATTTTATTCTAAATAAATGCAATTGGTGGTGTTTTTTTACCTTCCTATTGATTTATATAAAATTCTTTGACATTGAAATGATTAGATTGGCCTATGGAATAAAGGCTTTGCACATATTCCAGTTTGTTTAATTAGGACGAATTTTAAACATTGACTCCTTAGTTAATGTTTAATTTGGATCATCTGTTTGGATAAATGCAATTTGCTGGCAAATTTTCAAAAATAAATTATATAAGGGTGACAAAATGACCGTGGAGTGAAAGTACAGTTGTATTGGCTATTGCCCTGGAGGAATCATGAATCTTTCATCTGGAAGGCTGCATTTGGAACAGGTATTTCTTGATTCCTGTGATCATGACGACGTAATTAGGCCAGGGTAAAATACACGGCAGTATAATCATGGAGCTATAAAAAGTCCATGGCATAATGCACATATACACGATTATAGTAAAGCTTTAGCCAACAGAATAATTGCTCGTAACTCCAACTAATTTTCCAAAACTTTAAAATCAAACTTAAAATTAATACAACGAAAACAAAAAGCAGTAAATTGAGCCATGAAATTCTGCTCGAATTCAACTCCCTCCAGACGATGGGTTCTAGTCTTTTCAACGTCGATGTATGTACCTGTAACTATGGTAACGACGGAAGCGCGACGTGAAACGGCTGGTTTTCTTTACTCTTTGAGGGTTTGCATGAGGCCTAAAATGTCGTGTTTTATCACAGAGCTAGGTCTGTTCCTAGCTCTATGGTTTTATTAAGTCTTTTTTTGCATTTCATGGTCAGAATTTCATTTTTGGAAATAATCCTGACCGTTTTGGCATTATCGTCCGGTCATAAGTTTCCGATGGACATATGTTTTCGATGACGAAATTTGATTCCCATTTACCGCGAGACCGTGCGTGATACTTTGTGATCAGTATGCCTGAAGTGATGACTACACTCAGGGCTATCTCCAACATTCAGGATATTGAGAATAAAGTTTTCAGTTGTGAGTGATACTCAAAAGTAAAAAACTATGTAATTTTGGGTATAGATTACTAATGCATTTTAAGGCTAATGTTCAAACGTTTATAAAAGACACAATCTGTGGTCAAATATTCCAAACTAAACTGTCGTCTGCTCGAACAACTTTCATTCTTCCGATGTCAGACGGCAGGTCATGTGATCCCAGTGCGATCTGGGTTTTTATGGCATGCCAATGTAACAAAAGTGTTAAAGTCTTTCTCAAATCGAAGTGCCATAATTTTATTTTTCTCTTTTTAATTTGAAACTTTGCTAAGCTGATGAACTTAAGCTATCCACGTTTAGGCCTCTCATAATGATGCCATATATTATAAAAATGTTGTGATAATAATTTTACCTACCATGATCTGTACCAAATTCTCATTTTGTTGATTCATCCATTTATTTATAAAAAATAATTTATTATTCACGATCTTTGAATCAAAACAGTTTCAGGACCTTTTATAAATAACTCCATCGACCCAGTTCGATCAAATCAAGTCAGGACAATATTTCATCAATTTTTGAGTGACTTGGCACGCCATAGCTACTCTGATGTCAACGAACTTTGCCGCACAACCAAGTAATCGAAAACTGGTGACGCTTTGTTTACATAGCGGAATCGATGTCGCTGTAAATGACGGACAATATTTCCAAAGAAAAGACTTCAACTTGGATGATTTTTACAGAGTATAATCTGGAAGTGTCCAGTTCAAAGTTAGTGAAGTGATTTTCTGAAATTTTATTTCGTTTCTGTTTTATAGAAGTTTTCCCGTTATCCCATCGGAAACCGGTGACTGCAGGATAAAAGATTAAGAGGGGGCCTAACGTTAATTCACAAAAAAATAACGCAAAAACACAAGTAGGCCTAGGCCTAGTAATTCAATGCCCGATATCGTTAAGGACGTCCCGATGACGACATAATGACGTACCACACACATCACATAACACACCTACCAATTTGTTTCGTGACGATCAGACATGTAAAGCTTGGTGGCACTATTGCTGCGCTTTGGAGGCGACCCGATCTACGTGAACAAGACGCAACACAAAGCGAGAGTTTATTTCTTCCGTTTTGAGGTATAAAGGCCTAAAACGTGTTTTTCAACATACAGGTTTTAATGTTTCACGTAGCAATTTTATCAATAACTGCAATTACAATGTCACAATTTCAATTTTATTTAAGTAATTACGTACATTGTAGTATGAACCGTGGTTAAAAAAATCATGCAATTACGTACCTTTAAATGGAAAACAAAAATTGTGAGTTCGATGACATCATAATGACTTCATAATGACGTCACGGTCATTTTCGTGGCAGCATGCACAACTACATGACATAACAAAGCTTTTGCAAAAAGAATCATGTCCGTAGCATTTGTCGTTCTCGAGATACGCTGCGAACAAAATTCACTAATTAAATATTCAAATGACTGTAACTTTCCTAATTAATCAAGAACTTTTATAACTCTATGTCAGAATGATCCTTAGCTTATAAGCTTTCATTAGATACCTCATCTAAGCTAATTGGAAGAAGCTGAGAAGAGATAATCAATAAACAAACTTACTGCACAAAGCTATGGGAGCAAAAAGTTCGAAGGAATAATAATAATGTAAAATCCGAACGAAAACAATACCTGTTCCGACATCGGCAATGTCGGAACAGCTAATAATAAAAATCAGAACAAAAACAAAACCTGTTCCGACATCAGAAATGTCGGAACAGCTAAAAATCAGAACAAAAACAAAACCTGTTCCGACATCAGAAATGTCGGAACAGCTAAAAATCAGAACAAAAACAAAACCTGTTCCGACATCAGAAATGTCGGAACAGCTAATAATAACTAGACATTTAAGTGTTCGTGGACGAACACAGAGCTGTTCCGACTTATAAGGTCAGCTTTATAAGCTCCGATGACGTCATGGTGACGTCACTGTCATTTCCGAAGCAGCATGCATATCCAGAGGATCTAACAAAGCTTTTGCAAAAAGAATCATTACCATAGCATTTTTCGTTCTCGAGATATGCTGCAAACATTAAAATCAGCTTTTTTGATGACGTCATGATGACGTCACGCTAAATTTCGTGGCAGCATGCACAACTACAGGATATTACGCAGCTTTTGCAAAAAGAATCATTACCATATCATTTGTCCTTCTCGAGATATGCTGCAAACAAAATTCAGCCTTTTCATGACGTCATGATGACGTCACGGTCAATTTCATGGAACGGAGACCTCCTCTAACAGTTTCGGCCGGATGCAGCCTTTGTCACTTGTCACAATTTAAGTTAAAATGCTTGGTGGCGCTATAACTGTGCTTCTATCGACCCCGATCTACCTGTACCTTCGTATCTCAAGCCAAGGTCACGAGACGTCACACAAAGCGGGAGTTTATTCATTCTTTTTTAGGTATAAGGCCTAAAATGTTTTTTTTTTACAATCAGTTTTTAATGTTTCACGTAGCAATTCCATCAGTAACTCCAATCTCAATGTCACATTCTCCGATAAATAATTTTTAGTAAATTTTTGAATTAACCGTAGAAAAAAAATCAACAAATTACTTATCTTTAAATAAGAACCACAAATTTCGATTTCGATGACGTCATGATGACTTCATGATGACGTCACGGTCATTTTCGTGGCAGCATGCACAACTACATGATATAACCAAGCTTTCGCAAAAAAAATCATGTCCGTAGCATTTGTCGTTCTCGAGATATGCTGCGAACAAAGTTTACTAATTAAATATTCAAATGACTGTAACTTGGCTAATTAATTAAGAATTTGTACAACTCTGTTCCAGAATGATCCTTAGCTTATAAGCTTTCAGAAGATACCTCATCTAAGCTGATCGGAAGAAGCTTATAAGAGATAAACAGTAAACAAAATCTGGACGATAAAGAATAATAATAGTGAAAAATTCGAACGAAAACAATACCTGTTCCGACATCGGCAATGTCGGAACAGCTAATAAAAATCAGAACAAAAACAATACCTGTTCCGACATCGGAATGTCGGAACAGCTAAATATACAGAACTCTCACAGTTGTTCAAGTTGCACAGGAAAATGATGATGAAGATGTCACCTTTCATTGTATGGTGGGTTGACCATTGAATTTTTGAGATATACTCATTCTCATCTGACCACCCCTAAAACAAGGTATGGATCACTCCAGTCATAGAAGCCATTTTCAAGAAAACATCCCTCTGCAAAGCGGCTGAAATAGACCCACTTTCTCACCCAATTGCATCACAAGTGGTCACAAATGGAAGCCCAGAGTCCAGGCAGGAGGTCCATAGTGCCATTATTTCTTCAATCCCCCATTTTTATAGCTCTCAGAACTCTCTTATTTAAAATATATTGAGTGCTTAACTTTTATTAATGAGCGTGGCTGACGGATTTTGAGACTATTTACTTTAGTGCAACCTGAAGATAGAATGGATCTTCTTCAGCACAGCATTTGTGTTAATTTTTTTTTAAATTCAGGACAATTAGAATTTTCGGGGGCATTTCGTCGAATCGGGGACAATTTTTCATCGGGGACACCACTGTCAAATCGGGGACTGTCCCCAGAAATCGGGGACGTCTGGTCACCTTATTTAAAACTGTTTTCTTGAAAAGTAAATCAACAACTATATTGATCAGAAACTTGTGAATTATGGAAGTATAAAAGAAAGCAAATTATGGGTATAGATGATTAAATGTTTGTTGTTTTTCTTTAATTGCATTTCAGATTTCAAGAAAGCGGTTGTGTTTATCAAAGAATTCCTGTTGAAATTACCTGATGATGTGGAGTGTGCTGAATTACGTGATAGCTTAAATTTGTCATTGCTTCATATGAAAACATATTTCAAAACTGTTTGGCTGCAGTCCCAAGATAAAGATGATAGTCTTCTATCTTCCTCTGTACCCCGTGGCTTGAGTCCTGTGACTCCAAACCAGGATTCACCAGAAACATTTTATTGGAAATGGATAGATGTGGACAATTCCAAGGTAGTACGAGCAAGTTTGCCTCTAGATGGAAAAGTTTCAAGATTACCGCTCATGTTACAGGCAGTAAAGGAAGATGATCATCAACTCATTGAAAATCTTTTACAAAAAGGTAGGCTTCTGAAAATCACTTCCATTAATACCATGATTACAAGTCAACTCGCCCCCTAGCCGACTCGCCCCTTACCGACTCGCCCCTTACCAACTCGCCCCCTGACCGACTCGCCCCCTGACCGACTCGCCCCTTACCAACTCGCCTCCTAGCCAACTCGCCTCCTAGCCGACTCGCCCACTGGCCGACTCGCCCCCTGACCGACTCGCCCCCTGGCCAACTCGCCCCCTAATTTATTCAGAAATGAGATGCAAAATGCGAAGTTAATTAGGCATCATAATTAATAACCAAATGCTTCTCACCCTTTTGTAGGGCCTACTATGTGTTTATGTCAAACATTTTATGATTAAGAATGAAAAATGCACAAAGTCCACACACAAACTCCTGCATGGTTCGATTGCAGTTCAAGCAATTTAATTAATATTTCCTTTGCAGAACCAAAAACATCAAAAATTCAAAAACGCAACTTAAAAACAAGAAAAACGAGTGAACAACAACACTTAAAACAAACCATAGAACAAAACATATTGTCATAATACAAAAAAGGTCTACAAAAAATGTCAACAATAACACTTAAAGTTAAAGCAAGACATTTTAAAACAAAATTTTAACAAAATATGTTAAGAAAGAACATCGAATAATAAAACAAAAAAATTGTCATTTTATCTCAAAGAGTCACAAAAACTCAAAAACATCGTCATAAGGACAAAAACACAATCAGTTGTTCATCTGATATCAATACTGCGTAATGACAATGAGGAACGTGTGTGAGGATGAAAGTAGTCTGCAATCCTTTTCAGATTACACCCTGTACATGACTGTGCATAACTACTCTGGATTCCAGACTGTACTAACGTCACAATTATATATTTACAACGTCAATGTGAGTGCACAAAATGGGATACTTTGACTTGTCATATGGTTTAAACTATGATAACCGTTGTGATCCTCTGGGCATTCTATTTTTTACACTCGGTGCATCACCTCGGGTGTCATAGATTTAACCATACCTGCAGCACTTACAGCGGTCAATATTAAACTATTTTTACCTCCAAGCTTTTTATGACAGGTTTTCACACTTTTCATTTCATTTGTGACTACACAAGAAAGGAAAAAGTATAAAATAAAATTGTCCATGTACCAATTTACATTATCTGAATGTAATTTACAGAACCTTCAAATGCCCAAGACTTGGATGAAGTTGGTCGTACAGCTTTGATGTATGCTACTTACTTCAATCGCTTGGAATGTCTTTCAAAATTACTGTCTTGCTCAACAGACGTCAATTATAAGGCTCATGGTAAATATTTTACTTCTAATCATCTAATTAAATAAAGACATAGATAGTGTACATCATGTATGACTGTGATCTGCTGATTTCAGATTTTTTGTTGTTTAGATTTTAACCTGCTGTTAATTTCCTTTTTTTTTTTAAACATTACCAAAGCTCTTTAAGTGAATTCTTATAAAATGATTGAAAGCAATATGATCAAAGTATGTTGACTGTCCCTGTTCTAGTTTAATTTGTCCAAAATAATATAACCAATGTCTTACATCAGTTAAATGGCTAATTAATGCAATTATTGTTGTTATTACTACAGATGGATCAACAGCTGTGCATGTAGCAGTGCATAATGGGAACTATAAAGCTCTAGATCTGTTGATTCAGCATGGAGCTTGTGTTAATATTCAAGATTCACATGGTAGGGTACCATTGCACTGGGCTGCAGCTATATCACAAGCACATTGTTTGGAGGTATGTATATTCTTGTGCAGAATAGACCTTAGTTGATCTAAGGCTCTAGTATTAGTAGAAAGATGACAAAAGGTGGTGTTGGGTAAATGCCTTTGCTCGCATTTTTATAAATGCCCAAACACATGTTGATGTAATGAGAACCATGTCACACTTGACAGTTTCACACGGGCAACTTAAAGCAACCTTATGCACTTTGAAAGACATACATCAGTTGAACGGAACACATTTTGTTTTTGGAATCACTTTATATCCCTGCCAAAACATTCATTGAGAAGTTGATGCTTATCTTTGTGAAGATTGCCAGCAAGTGATTATGTGAATATCATCTTGTATTAAAACATGGTCCCTTTTCTTTAGGTTTTCCTGCACATGTTGGGGAAAATATATATATATGACTTTGAAAAAGAAGCATTTACCTTTGTGCAGAGTAGGATAACAATTTAAAAGTCTAGCTTGTTTCTGTGTCACAAATAGGTGCATCCATTTGAAAAAAAATAGAACAAAAATAACATTAACAAAAATAAGCATACTATTTTCCAGCTGTCCATTGAATTTTTTGTAGACTTATATCGTATTCATTGATTATTCAACGGTCTCATAATGCCTTTAGCTAATAATGCTGACTATTTGCAGGTTGCAACATGTATGCTATAATGCCATTGATGGAGTTTCACATGTGATATGATGCAATAGTAATACATCATTTGTTGCATTGCATTGAGGTTTTTTTTCATGAAAAATAATTGCACACTTGCAAACTGTACACCCTGCAAAGTTGGGCCTACAATCATGTACTGTTAGCTGGTTTGTATTTATATGGGTTATTGATGGCATCTGGAATGTAATGTTTCCATATCTGTCTGCTTGGCCCTGGTTCACATTGCTATATCTGTGTTTTCTAATGTAGTCATGATAACCAGGCTTAAATCTGAGTTTTGTGCATGTACATACACAAAGTTTTCTGGCATGCTCATCAATGTGCTCATGGCCAAGGTTCGGTGATTCATGCTGAACTGAAATCTCTATTTTCTCTAGTTAATACGCCATCAAGTTAATACGCCGATAGTATTCCCTGAAAACATAAATTCGCAATTTTAATGAGCCAACATAGAAAGATCATTTTGATTGTGTTCACATGAGAAAACAATGATTTTCTTATAATTTTGCTAGCATGGGGCTTAATTGTTACACAAAGGTAATTACCTTTCAAACTCTCAAAGCTATCAGAGAAAATATGATGTACAGTACCTGGGGCCGATTTCATGAATCGGATCGATCTTTTGACTTCTAAGGAAGAGTCCCGGCTGTAAGATCGATCTTAGCTATGATGCGTTCTGAGACTGATTTCACCAAATGCGTCTTAGGCAAGATCAGTCCGTCATGGTGATTTATTGGACGAGGATGGCCTTTCCAAATACAATGGCTGCACCAAGTTTACTAGATTCAATTTGTTGTTGTTCGGGCAAAATATTTTCGTCTGCTGAAATAAAATATCTGCTATTAACTCTTAATATCATACTTTGGTTTTTATCAAAGAAAAACAGATTCATGGCTAGAAATATCAAGGAAGATACAGTAACAGTCATCTGTGAAAATTTCAGTCCCATACGTTGCCCACTTTTTGAGAAAACAGTGAAAAACTGCCACAGTATTTCTCAAGTCTTTTCTCTTTAATTTTTGATCTTTTAAAAGATCAAAAAGATTTTTGGTCGTTGTTTTTCTGATTTCTGGATAAATACACCATTTCACGGTATGTGTCTACCACCACCATCTTCATACCTTGTAAGTTATTATACATAAATCTGTGAACATTTCTGTTTTGGTGTCTTACCAAAGTATGATACTACCTTTAAGACGAGTTCAGCCGCGTTGCTATGGAAGTTGAGATGCAATGAACACGTCTTAACTTTGATGAAATTGATCCTAGGACGCGTCCTGACATAGGACGAGTTACCCTTCCTAAGATGTGTCTTAGCTTTTCGTGAAATCGGCTGCAGAGCATTGAATCTGAAATTCACTGCTTGATGTGTACCCATAACACAAGGCAGATTTAATAGACCCCATAGATTCACATTCAGGGTTATACATGTACATACATGCTCGTAAGTGCCTTGCCTTGTCTTCTTTCTTTGTGCTGGGGAATTTGTATTCCATGGTGAATAATGCTACCTTAATTGTTTTTAGAAAAAGTCCACTTGACCTTTGCATGTGTGTATTGTTGGGGGAGTATTCTCAAGATGAGCAGGGAACATTTTGCATGTATTATCAGCTAAGTGTTTAACAGCTTTGTTCACTGTATTGCTACCAATAGAATGGTGTGTCAAGAAACACTGCTATTACTGTAATTTTGCCACTCTAAGTTTACTAGGAATTTTCCACAACAAAAACTCTGTGGGAAGAAGGGCTTTAATCAACCTAAAAATGGCCGAAATTTATTATTGATTCCAACATAAGCATTAGCAATTATCTTGAACATGCGCCGAGAAAATAAACCAATAATAATTGTGTTCGACAACTTCCTCACCCTTTAACTTGCTTTTTATGCTGATCTCGCAGGAATAAAAATGAAGCAAAGACAACTTGTTAAACTAGAAAATGAATCGTGATATGTTTAATAATACACATACCAGATCTAACTATTGAAAACACTTAAAAGAAAAACGATTAAGAAATTAACCATACTACGGGCTGTCACTAATGAGAACTTGTTAGGGTACTGAAGTCGAAAAACTTCCAACGATATAATGCAAATGACCCCTTTTAGCCACCAAGGACATCTATGCACAAAGGATTGCTATAATACTGCCATATGTGCGTACTGAGAAACTACCTCCATCAACATTGACCTTGACAACCTCTAAAAGAAAAACTGCTCCCTTGGTTCAACGAGCCAATACAACAGGGAAAAGTGGTATGCAACTAAAAAGGGGCCTCGCACAAGAAAATGATAAAGAAAGCAATACAACTTCTATATTACAAAAAAAGATAGAGACCCCAGTGCCAGGTTTTTGTGCTACATGTACTTGTAAATAAACGGCAATTATCAAAATGCAAACATAATTATTTAATCTAAACTTCAACGGCCCCAGCACAATTACGAATTAAATGTAAAATAAGAACCGATTAGGCTTAATGGCGCTCAGCTTCACTGAGAATGTCGTGAACTGACAACGCAGGTCACGTAGCATATTTAGCCGCTTGTAATTAAAGTCAACAAAAAATGTTTTTAGTCATACATACGGCGTGACGGAAAGTTCCACATGCAGAGGATGGCAACGTCGATGACAAATAGATGATTGCGGCGGTCTCGGCGGAAGTGGTGCACGAAATGAGGTTTCCAAGGCTGGAGTGTTTTTCGTGGTGATGACTCCATGGAGAAACTACTGCATTGGTGAACCAGATGCCTACACCAGGATGGTTTGCAATCAATTCGCCTGAAGTTTCATTAGGGCGAAATTGCACCTGACGCTCTGTTCCGATATCACATAGAAAACAGGTTTCTGGGAAGAGTGGGCGAACTCCAGCGGACGTGCGAGTCAGACGAAGCAACTGAATGCTGATACTTGGAGGCAGTTGCGCCAGACTTCTCGGTCAAATACTTGGTGATGACCGCCAGGCAAAATACCTGAGTGGTTGTTGGTGAACAAGATCACATCGTACAGTTCACTTTTTGCGTGGCTGCACCTCCGGAAGACGACAAGTAAGAGAGAGGGACTCGCTGCTGGTCATTCAGCACGTGGAGAATATGGCCCCACTGAAGGTGGACGTTGGACAGCGATTGGTCAATTCCATAATACATTAAGAAAAACTTTATGATTGGGCATTGTGCAGGGCTTGAATAAACATAATCTAATCCTACTGAATAATTAATTACGATCGTCGTAACACGAGACGCTACAACTCTTTTACTGCTTTATGGGTTGAAATCGGCGTCATGAAATTGGACCTAGATGTTTCAGATTGGAGCTAGGATAACAGTGGCATTAATGACATGTATGATTACCATTTCTCTTAATCCTGCAGCTTCTGTTGAAATGTGAAGACATCAATGTGAACAGCCATGATGTGGAAAACCTTACTCCTGCAATGTGGGCCTGTCATATGGACCATAAACAGCACTTTGAACTGCTCATCTCATCAGAGAACAATCATATAGAAGAAAATGATGGCATTGAAAGAGATGGAGCAGGCAAGACATGGATTCATTGGGCTGTCAGGAAAGAACCACCTCTGCAATGTCTAACAGTAATATCCCATTTCTTAGTATTTGTATAAGTCTGTGTACATAGGTCAATCAGCATCTGTAGGCTTGTATTGGCATAGGAAATCAAGGTCATGCCAAACTGTGTGGCATCAATTCTGCTCTGGCTAATGGACAGAAAAATTGGGAGCTACTTGTTGAATTGTCTGTAATTAATGAACAAAATGTTTCCAACTGATTTATGGTTATATGGTTAACAGTATATGAGTGCTGAGTGCAGTAGGGGATAATGGTTGATGGCTATACTGGATGATGCCTTCAGGCAGCCAATGTGTGGATATAAATGTTGTGGAAGTGTCAACCTACTGTCAAGCTCTCTGACACCAGGAGTTGTTTTGGAAGTGCCGTAATGAGCACATTTTAACTCATCGATGTGTTTAATCATATACAATGGACATGGCATGGTTGTGTTTGGGTATAAAAAGCACTTAGTTTATTCTGTGTACCCATGTACATGTAACGGTATGTGGATGTTCTCCAGTGCCAGCTCCTTGTATAGGTCTCATTTTGTCCTATTGTTTTAGGATTGTAAGATTTCTTTAATTCAAAGAGGAGGCTGTTAGTGTTGTGAGTGATTATTGAATTAACAGCAAGATGGTTGATAGCATTAACTTGTTGTATGGGCCTTCTTGATACATGTCATTGGCACCAGACACATTACAACCACTACAATTGTCAAAGGACATCCAAGAAAGTACTACGAAGAGAGAGATATATTAGGATATAAATGGTGTAAAATGTTAGATTGAATACCTTTTCTCTTGAAGGAAGTCGGCTGCTTACATTTTTGAAATTGTTGAATGCTTGATGAAACTTGCATTGACATGCTGGAGGCTTAATCTCTGATAAAGTATGATAATAATGTGAACAATTCAAATTGTCTGTGAGAATATCTTCAACACTTTGCATATTTAAATTCACACATGTGCACCAAGTGTTTCTTTCTTCTTTATCTTGAATGATTTACATTGTACACAGAATGAGGCTGTCAAAGTAAATTCTTTTTTCTTTTCTTTTTACCCAACAGAGTTTGATGTCATCAGGGACGCTGGCAATGCAAGATGCAGAGGGAAAAACTGTTATCCACACTGCCTCTGAAAAAGGTTTGAACAATATCTTTACTTTGTAAACTGGCATCCTTTGCTCCACAACATCAATGTTGTGTATGCCAGGAGTAATTGCTTTCTCAATTAAATAGAAGTTACATGTAATTGTGGTGCATCATAGGAATTGTAAAGTTGGATATGAAGTTTTGCATGGTGGAGAGACTAGAATGGAGTAAGGTGAACGGTTACCATCCCAGCCAGATCTCCCTCACCAAACCATCTCCCAAGGTGTTAGGGTCTCCTATACCTGAAGCCTCCCCCAACTCTTTAGTTTGTCTACCTTTCATCGGTCCAGCCTCCCACCAGCTCTGTCGGATCATGGCATCAGCCAACATCCAAGTCTGCCACTCTGCCCCCAGAAATTAAACTATAGGGCTTCCTCCACACCCACAAAGACAAGCCAGCACCATACACTCTACCAGAGAAAAAAAGTGGTAGCAAAAAAACATTTTACAAAAGCGTTCGATCTGGACTTGGAGAGCAGAAAAGCACTTTTGAACCTCCATGGTTATCCTTTCATATAACAAGAAACATGCTGCACCATTTTTTCTTCAAATGTCAGTGTTTATAGCATACGCCCTTTATATCGACAGCTATAGTTACCCGGATGTTTGGACAAATATCACAATGTTTACGTGTAAATTAATTGGGCAACGTGCGACTTGTTTGTCGGAACTTCTGAATGTGACGTCACCAGCACGGAGCCCTATTGCCCTATCCATGATTGTTTTCCTCTAACACACTTGCCTTCTTGGGAATTTTACATGTTACATAAACATACTGATTATCATGCAGCTTAAGCCCTGTCCGCACTGGACTTTTTGGGGGCAAAGTTACAAGATGCTGGGTACTGTACCCATTTTAAGTCCAGTGTGAACGTCTCAGGAAGTCTACCACTCAGTTACTTTGCTTGAGCCGTGCGGGTATTTCTACTGGCCAACTTCTGCCCGGGTAGAATGCCCGAGACACTTTACCTGAGATGAAAAGTCCAGTGTGGACAGTGCGAGTCGGGTACCCGGTACCTGCATGAGGCTTGTATTGTCAGCTCGGTAATTCTTCCATGTGTGCACGGTTAAGTTACCCGAGTCAAAAGACCAAGTGCGGACACCGATAATATTTGCCCATTTTTCATTTACCTATCGGCTCGCCGGTTAAATCCCTGAAAAAAGGGTCCATGCAGTGCGGACAGGGCTTTATGTTAAAAAAAAAAGGATTTGATGGCCAACTATATATAGCAGACCTATATTTTGTTATGGCTATTTTAATTTGACCATTAATTCCGTTTTTATTCTTTTCCTTACCCACAAAGGTGCTTTGGAAGCCTGCAGAATAATTATTGATCAAGGAGGGGATTCATGTTTGCAAGCTGTTGATTTTCAGCATCGAACATGTTTACATCTTGCTGCTATGGCTGCCCACGGTGAAGTGGTGAACTTTCTGTTGGAAAAAGGAGGTGATTATATGACACAATAACTAAGAGCCTGTTTGTTTAATCACCAAACAACCACAAGTTGAAACTGACTGACATTAAAGTCATTGAAAGGCCTGTTTGTTTAATGCTCTGGATCCCAGATTTGCGGATCCGCGTCCTATGCAGTGTACGCTAAAATGGGATCCGAATCAGCAAGATTTGTGATCTTGTTCGTTAAACAAACAGGCCATGTTGTTTGAACAGTGATTCTTGTTGAACGTTGACAATAAATACATAGAGATTAAGTATTTATGAAAGAATCACTGTATGAATGGAATATGGTAATAATACATTATTTAAGCAGTGTTGTAGTGGAGTCCTTAGATCCGAGTACCGAGTACTCCGAGTACTTCAGGGTCCGAGTACTGGGCCGAGTCCGAGTACATTGCTGCCAAGTATCGAGTCCGAGTACATTCAAGGCCGAGTACAGGGCCGAGTACGAGTGCCAAAGTTCGAGTTCCGGGCCGAGTACATGCACAGAACCAATGCACAGTACCAACAAATGCAGTTCATGACAGTTGTGTTTAATAAATCTCTTCATTACACAACAAAGTCAGTAGGTAAATTTAAAAGAAACAAAATCAACTGCCCTTTATTCTCTCTGGACTTAATAAAGTAGTCAAAATACAATGTATTGTGCTTTTTATCAAAGTTACAGGGTATAAAGATGGTGATGGCAGAAATATCATGGTAAAACCTTTTCTGCCTAAAATGTTGTTTTAGGAAAGAACAAAATAATAAATCACAAGCCAAAAACACTTTGGATCTCAGGGTGAGATCAAAACTCCTCTAAGTTTTCTAAAAAAAACAAAAAATTGGGCACTGTAAGAGAGTGGATATTTGCTGTATCTTCCTTGATAGTTTTGCCCATAAATCTGTTCTTCTTTGACAAAAACAAAGTGTATGGAGTTAACACAATAGCGTTCCGCACTAATGACGTCACACCACGCGTGACGCGCACACATACTTCCACTCATCACACGTTTGCATGGCCACGTTGCAATGTTTGTCTGAGGTTCGGTGCTATTTTTAGGGTAAGTGCGCAGTGCTATTTTGTACCGATTGAGAATATACCATGGACTGTACATGTACATATAGCGCATCATTTTGACCAAACCATAATTGGGCATTGGGCCCACCGTTTACTCCACTACATGTATCTCCGTGCTCCTTGCACGTACGCACACCGTACCCAGTGCAAGGAAAGCCTTATACATGTTATAATTATGGATATCATGCTACCAGATACCGCGCTTAAGATAGGTTCGAGGTTGAGCAATGTCATCAACGAAAAGTTGAATTTATTCAATTTTTTTTATCGGAAATTGTCGAGTACTGGGATCGAGTACCGAGTACTTAACGTCGAGTACGTCCAAAATTCAAGTACATCGGATCGAGTACGGGCCAAGTACATTTTGTTTTCGAGTACTTTTAATCGATTACGGGCCAAGTACTTTGGTGGACTCGAGTTGTACTCGAGTACGAGTACGAGTACGAGTACTACAATACTGTATTTAAGCCAAATCTGAGTTCTAGTTTTTAATGATATGATTGAACTGATGGGGCGTTTTTAGGGAAAACAGCGCCTGGGAAAAGCACTAACATTGTGCCACAACTTCTAATGCCAATGAAAACAAAAATCAGATTGTCTCCTGATGAGGACTAGAGCAGACTAGTCGAAATGTTGAGACCTAATTGCAAGAAGTGTGAACGATAAAGAAGTACGAAAGTACGAATGATTATTACATGGTGTTTCCGCAAACCAATCCACTTACCAATTGTCACCATACAAAGCCTCAAATCTTTTTGATAATTAGACAATTTGACATTGGAATCTTTCTTTGTTCAGTACAGCTTTTTTTTGCCTTTGCGTTTTTTGCACCTTTGCATTTTTTTGCCCCTAAAAAGTGGCGCCCGGGGCACGTGCCCCCCTTGCCCCCTCCCAGATAAGCCACTGAACTGATGTCATTACCAGCAAATGACTCCACACTCTTCTCATCTTGATTCAGTGGCCAGCAGTGAGACCTGCAGAATTTGAATTTTGTGATTGACAAATCAGCACAGTTAAATCATATTGGGAGGTTTTGTATCATCGTGAAGTTGACATTCTTGTACTACATTGTAAGTGGACTTGATTGATTTGAAGCATATATTTATGTAAATTTCCATATGACTGCAACTGCAATCACCTGAAACTGTATGTGACCATATTGCTTGATTGGGTGGTTTGATCTATTTTACACCTTCATTTTAATATCTTTTTCAGCTGACGTATCTGCCAAGGACAAATTCAATGCAACAGCATGGGACTATGCCTATAATAGAGATCTGCATTACTGCAAGTTAATCATACGGTCATTTGAGAAACACCTGGAAAGAAAGGATAAAAGGAATAAGCTCCCTAGTCATCAAAACATGGAGGTAAAATATCTTAACATATACATGTATATCTTATTTCTATTAAACATGCTAAAAAGAATCAAAATCTTTTGTTCAAAATCAATTACCTTGTTCTGCTTTGTTTTTTGTTTTGCTTTTTAACTGTTAAATGAAATCTGACATTGCTGAGATACATTTTCACCAGCTAACTTGATTGAATATGTATCAATTCAAAAAACCTGATTGGTTAAGGCCCTGTGACACATGTACTACCGATGTGGATAACTGGAGATGAACAGCGAGAAAATCAGTTCAGCTACATCAAGATAATTCAAGCCTGTCACACATAGCCGATCTGACTCGCCGGTGCGACACTAGAGCACAAATTTGTTGATTTTCAGGGGATCGGTAGTAGTACGGAAGCACAACTGTTTTACAGCGGTAAGAACGGTAGCACATCAATAGGTACATCAGTGACAAAAGGCCACTGGAGAGCCGCCGATCCATTACCAGGGCGGTACCGGTGCATTACCGATCTTAAGGAAGCCATACCGGTGTACTGCCGATGTATACCGTTACAATACCATTGCTGGTTCCAGCACTGCATCGGCAGAGATTTTTGTTTAAAAAATTTGGTTCAAAAAAGTTTACCATTGCCTGCCATTGCTAATTTTGTTGCTACTGTCCTGCCGATGTACTACCATTCTTATCGATGTGAAACCATTGTGCTACCATACTAGTACCAATCCCCAACAATCAACAAATTTGTGCTCGGGTAGCACTCTAGCGAGTCAGATCGGTTAGGTGTGACAGGGCTTTCAAACCAACTTACAACATCAAAGATCAATCATGTATGAGTCATTTATTTTGTACTGAAGTTGATATACTTGTACATGATTCACTTCCACAAATTCTGACCATTGTCCACACCTTTCATCAGGTTTACAAGCTATAGTCAGTCATGGCTATGTCAATGATTACCGTGAGGAAGCCTTTGGTCTATTACGACCAGAAAAGCACAATGCTGTTCATGAATATTAAATGATTTTGGTCGGGAGATAGATAATATGCAAATAAGGCTTGCCCTTCACCAACGTGGATGAGCACCTTATACTCAGTGCTTGTGAGAGCACGTGAAAAAAATCACATGCTTGCTCAGGTGGGATTCGAACCCACGACCTCCTGTCTACTAGTGCAGATGCCTTACCTGCTAGCCTTACCTGCCTTACCTACTAGCAGGTAAGGCATCTGCACTAGTAAGCAGGAGGTCGTGGGTTCGAATCCCACCTGAGCAAGCATGTGATTTTTTGTCATGTGCTCTCACAAGCACTGAGAATACAGTGCTCATCCACGTCGGTGAAGGGCAAGCCTAATTTGCACACAATGCTGTTGTTATTAATGATGCAGAGATTTGCTAATCTTAAGTATATCATTTTATTTATATAGGAAGCATGCATGATAAACATATACAACAACTTAATGAATGTTCTATTATCTATTTGAAGGAATCAAGAGAAACAAATGAAAACCACACAGAGCAGTCCAAAAACACTTCAGTTTCACCAACTCCTCCCAACCAACCACGGCCCAAAATTCAGAGTTTGCAAATTCAAAGTAGAGGCAGCCATAAAAGAGGTGTACCAATACCCCATGAAGGATCCTCAGCTGGAAATCTCAAAGGCAAGGAAGATGGACCACAAATGGCAGATGCAATGCACATTAAGGTAATTCCACTTTTTGGAAGCATATTTCCGAAGTGCAAACAAATGTGTCACATTTTCCATCTTAGATTGATACAAATGATTCTAGTAAACTCATAAGTCTGTTTGGAATGAAGAGGTTGCAAAACTGAGATTTATGTGATTCTTCATCAAGTCTCCCATATGATGGCATGGGATGTTTGTTCAGCAAGTTGCTTGATAATAAATATACAGTCAAACCTCAATGACTCCAACCTCAAGGGAATGAATGTAAACTTTATCTCATCCAGACTTCGACTCACGCATGGTTTGAATTGTCAAGTCAAATTGTGCACATAGAGTAGTAGGGGGATCGACCAATGATGGAAGTGGCATGTTACATCACCCAAATTGCATGTACACACTACACATACTTCATTTTCAATCATAATATCTGTATAGAGGACGTGCAGTCACGTGATCAGGAAGCCATTTTGGACGGCAACGCTGAACACATGTATAATGCACGTACGTACAGTGAAAACATGTAACCCACATGCGTTCGCGTAGCTTGCAAATCAACTGGACGCGCACGCAGAAGTGCGTGCATAATTATGATGCTGCTGCTCATGCTGTCTGGTACCGTGCGTATGCGTGCCATCCAAAATGGCCGATAAGCTGTCAAGTGACGTCATGTGCACGCTCTCTATAATGTATGATGAATAATAAATTGTATAAGTTTTGTTGTTGGGCAAACACGAATGGGGTGCATGTACGCGTGCATTATCCTGGTAATGTGTTGCATTTTGGCAACGTGCGCTGTGGAAGGGTTCAGTGATGTCAAAGCATTGTTGTGTACCCCACGTTGGCCACGTGCAGTGCAGTCAATCTCCACCCAGTTGGTGACTCGTTCATTTACAATAAGAGCGTGAAAGCCGAGTAGCAACTTTGAAATAGACACAGCGGAGTTTATAAAAAAAAATCATGTCATTTTAGCACCTGATTGCCAATTACTGCCCGGTGATTTCCCGTAACACCATTATCCAGATCTCAACCTCGATCCAGACCATATGGCAAGCCATTCGCCTACATTATGGTTTTCAATCTACTGGTGCTCACTTTATCGACTTCTCTGATATCCACCTCCGCCCCGATGAACGCCCTGAAGACTTGTACCAACGCCTCATGGCATTCGTGGAGGACAATTTACTCCAGTCTGACAGCGTAATTACTCATCATGGCCAGCCTGTACCTGAAGACGAGGAGCTGTCCCCCTCATTGGAGAACTTTATTGTCCTCACATGGCTGAGGCTCATACACACCGGTCTGCCAAAGTTAGTGAAGCAGCGCTATGGCACAGAGCTCCGTTCCCGCACTCTGGCATCCATAAAACCAGAGATCTCACTGGCACTTCAGTCACTCCTCGAGGAGCTCCATACATCTGATGATGCCAAAGCCATGCGTGCCGCAATTCCTCAACGGACTCCTCCCTTGCGGCCGTCCTTCACTACTCCCGATCTGCGCCAACAGCGCCCGTCCCGCACCAGAAAGTCGTGTCCACTCTGCAAACAAGTTGGACGTAATATTATTACGTCCAACTTGATTTAAAATCTGATCACTTCTTGAGCGAGTGTCACCACCTCCCCCAGCAGGACCGACGCTTCATGCTTAAAGCCCGTCAAATTGCCAACATCTTGGATGATCCTACTCCTGATGAGGAACCGCATGGTGTTGATGAGGACGAGATCAGAACAACAGACCGTAACACAGACATCACATCTGCCTTTCGTGTCCAAACAAGACAGTCTCCATATCTAGACACTTTCTGTGGTTATCACACCATCCGCATAACCATCGATACTGGAGCGACTGGCAACATGATCAGTGCATCCGCCGCTAAGCGTATTGGGGCCACAGTCAAGCAGAGCACTCAGTCCGCCCATCAAGCAGACGGCGCATCCCCACTTACAGTATCCAGTGAGACACACCTCTCTCTCTCCCGTGATGATCATGTGTTCACATTCAAAGCTCTTGTGATTGAGAACCTCGATGTTGATGCACTCGGCGGCATGCCCTTCATGGAGCTCAATGACCTATCTGTTCGTCCCGCCAAACGCCAGATCTCTCTCGCCGATGGGACTACAGTTCTTTACGGTTCATCCCCCGTCCATGCGTCCAGACCTCACCTTGTTCACCGTGCACATGTTCTTCGTGCCCCTCCCTGCTCTACCACTGTTTGGCCCGGAGAGTTTATCAATTTACAGCTGCCCACGGACATTCCAACCCAAGACTGCACCTTCGCAATTGAGCCCCGCCTTGATGCTCTTGTTGCTCGTGCAACAGACACCTCCCTGACATAGTTGAAAGTGTGGCTGGGAAAATCCGCATTCCCAACTTAACCATGGGGCCACAAGTACTGAAACGCCATGAGCACTTTTGCCAGGTCTGCCCTGTCTTCGTTCCGCCCCAGCCTGACGACGAAGCATACATACCTCACAGCGAGCCATCAAAGCCCACTTCCCCCTCATCTCTGCATTCCAATCAAGTTTCCCTTGATCCTGACAACATCCTGCCCAAAGACACCAGAGCCGCATTTTCGGCCCTCAATCAGGAGTTTGATGAAGTCTTTGACCCTGACTTTAAGGGTTACAATGGCCGTGCTGGCCGTTTTGAGGCTGTTGTCAACATGGGCCCTGTCCAGCCCCCTCAGCGCAAAGGACGTGTTCCACAGTATGCCAAGGACAAGCTACAGGAACTCCAGCAGAAGTTCAACGATCTTGAGAAACAAGGTGTCTTTGCTCGCCCAGAAGAACTTGGCACAACATTCGAGTACCTTAACCCTTCCTTCCTTGTCAAAAAGGCTAATGGAGGTTTCCGCTTAGTCACAGCCTTCTCTGAAGTTGGCCGCTATAGTAAGCCTCAGCCAGCCCTCATGCCTGATGTCAATTCCACTCTCCGTCAAATCGCACAGTGGAACCATGTCATCGCTACCGACCTCACCAGTGCCTTTTACCAGATTCCCCTGGCTCGCAATTCTATGAAGTATTGCGGAGTTGCAACCCCCTTTCGTGGAGTACGTGTATACACCAGGTCCGCAATGGGTATGCCAGGCTCTGAAACTGCACTGGAGGAGCTGATGTGCCGTGTTCTTGGAGACTTGTTGACGGAGGGCATAGTTGCCAAGATCGCTGATGACCTTTACTGTGGCGGCAACACATACAGTGAACTCTTGCACAACTGGAGACGAGTACTGCACGCACTCTATCAATGTGACCTACGTCTCTCCGCCAAAAAGACCGTGATATGCCCCAAAACCACCACTATCCTTGGATGGATCTGGTCACAGGGCACCCTTCGTGCCAGTCCACACCGCATTGCCACTCTTGCTTCATGCTCTATCCCAGAGAGGGTTGCAGGCCTACGTTCCTTCATCGGGGCCTACAGAGTTCTTGCCCGTGTACTCCCCAATTGTGCCTCCATCATATCACCACTCGATGCCATCGTGGCCGGTTGCCAGTCGAGCGATCGCATTCAATGGACAGATGCAACCCGTGCAGCCTTCTCTAATGCACAAGCCACAATATCCAATGCCTGCACAGTTACCCTGCCTGCCCCAATGACCAATTATGTATCGTCACCGATGGAGCAGTGAAAAATCACGGTATTGGGGCTACCTTGTACATTACACGCCACAGTTCCGTATTTCTTGCAGGGTTCTTCAGTGCCAAACTACATGGGAGGCAGCCCACCTGGCTCCCTTGTGAAGTAGAGGCTCTATCAATTGCCGCAGCTACTAAGCACTTAAGCCCCTACATCATTCAGTCGAAGCACAAGACATGTATCCTCACAGACAGCAAACCGTGTGTCCAGGCGTATGACAAATTATGTCGTGGGGAGTTTTCTGCCAGTCCCCGCGTGTCTACCTTTCTGTCAACTGTCAGCCGCTTTCAAGCTACGGTACAACACTTGGCAGGATCAGCGAACACCCCTTCTGACTTTGCCAGTCGAAATGCTCCCACCTGCAATAACCCAACATGCCAGATTTGCTTGTTTGTGGCACATACAGAGGACACAGTCGTCCAGCTTATCTCTACTGAGGACATTGTGGCTGGAAAGGCTAAGCTTCCATTCACCAGCCAATCTGCCTGGTCTAGCTTGCAAGCAGAATGCCCTGATTTACGCCGTACACATGCACATCTCCGTCAGGGCACTCGTCCATCTAAGAAAGCCACCAACGTCAAAGATGTCAAGTGCTACCACAATGTTGCAACTATTGCCAAAGACGATCTCCTAATCGTCCGCCGCAATGAGCCTCTCGCCCCCACGCGTGAATGCATCATTGTCCCATGTCAAGTCCTGGATGGCCTCCTCACCGCCCTTCACATCCAGCTTCATCACCCCTCTTGTCACCAACTTAAGAGCGTTGTTCATCGCTTCTTCTTTGCCCTAGACCTCGACAAGGCCATTGAGAGGATCTCATCCAGCTGCCACCAATGCGCAGCCCTCCGCAATGCCCCGACTTCCTTGCAGTTGCAGTCTATGTCCGACCCACCTGATGCTGTTTTGGTATCCTTCGCTGCTGATGTAATAAAGCGTAGTCGTCAGCTCATCCTTGTCGTGTGTGAGACCGTTACCTCTTTCACAGCGGCATGCTTCATTGAAAGCGAGCGCCACACTGACCTTCGTGATGCTCTTCTCACCAAGTGCATTGAGCTCTGCCCATTGGACGGCCCTTCTGCTGTCATCCGCACAGATCCTTCTCCGGGATTCAAGTCCCTCGTCGATGATGACCAACTCTGCCAGCACAGGTTGTCCGTGGAGAACGTGGAGATTGGCCGCATCAAAAACGTCAACAAGAACCCTGTTGCCGAAAAAGCTGTTCGTGAGTTGGAGGACGAGCTACTGCGGCAGGATCCCATGGGAGGCTCAGTGTCTCCACTGACTCTCGCAGTGGCCACATCTTGCCTAAATTCTCGCATCCGTGCTCGTGGACTATCCGCTCGTGAGATGATGTTTCAACGAGACCAGTTCACCAACGACCAAATTCCCTGCACCGACCAGCAGCTCATTCGTGACCAACATGATCTTCGCACCACCAATCACCCCTACAGTGAGAAATCTAAGACACCATCAGGCAAAAAGGCCCCTGACACTGTTGTGGCTATTGGTGATTTGGTGTATCTCCACAGTGACCGCAACAAAACCAAAGGCAGAAGTCGCTATCTTGTCACAGCCGTCGATGGGTTGTGGTGCAACATCCAGAAATTCACCGGCAATCAGCTCAGAAATACCTCCTACCGTGTCAAGCGCTCCGAGTGTTTCTGCGTCCCCTCCCGTTCTGACAGCGGCACAGCATCCTACCAGCCAGACACCCACAAAAAGCACTGATGATGAGGACTCCCCCATCAAGCCGGTTGCTCCACCGCCACCTACCATCCCCGCTGTTCTATCTGCTCCTCAGCAATACCCCAGCTTGCCCCCTTTGGACATCACTTTTGAACCTCCCGAGCAGCCCCTTGAGCAGCCTCCTATAACACCAACCCCACAGTCAATAACTCTTACTGATGATTCGACCGCCGTTGGCACTTCTGGTGCTCGCACACCACCGAGGCGCTCTTCCCGCCAAAGCAAACCACCATCATACCTAGATGATTACTTGTCTTGACTTTATCCTGGCCTCTGACTTTTCCAGTTCCCTTGTTTACATTTTTTCATGCGCTTCGCTCGTTTTTTTTTTGCCAGAGTGCGGCCTTCAAGTTTGATTGGCATTTTTTTTTTTTTTTCGGCCCTGTTTTTTCACTTTTCGTGCCTCTTTTTGAATTTTCAAGTTGTTCATGATCAATGTTTTTTTTTTCCTGCTTATTTTCAAGCTTTTCCCTTTTGAAAGGAAAAAAAGAGGTCACGCCAGTGGTTGTGATTACACCCTCTTGCGTCCGTGACCTCTGACCCGTGTGGGTCGTCTTTACCGTTGTCCAATTTACGGGCGGTTGCGTATTTTACGATCTCATTAAAGTTACTCAGTTATCTTGACGAACTGTTCTACAGTTGTGGTTTATGTGTGTCAGGAGTTTCCTCTCCCTCCTTACTGGCGCATAGCTCAGCAGATATCTCAGTGGTCAGATTTCAATGAGGTTCTTTTATTAAAAAAGACATTGTTTCCTCTTCAAAAATAATTTGTCTCTTTTTGGCAGGAAGATTCTGTGATAAGTAGTGAAATGCAGCCATCTGATCAGACAGTAGCAATATTGGCAGAAGAACACTCATGTGAGTTAGTATACATAGTAATCCCAACACACGGTTTCGAATGGTGCCCTCTTTTGATTAAAACAAGAAACTGCGGTGGTGTTTATCAATCTAAATGCTCTACAACTCCTGCTCGATACATGGTGTGCGATTTATTCCTGAAAGAAACATGGAGTTAGAAGAATATTCATCATGGACAACATGTCCCGGATTTTCCCACCAGTCTTTTGCTCATGATTAGCCTTCCAGCTTCCCAGATGTCAATAAAAGATGATTGTCAGTGTACAAAATAATATACTGACACCACCGCAGTTTCCTTTTTAATCAACAGAGGGCACCCTTCAAAAACTTGTGTTCGGATTACTGTATAGTTTGCACATTGTTTTTATTAATATACACTAACTCATACACAACAAATTTGACCCATTGTTAACAATTATTCAACTCTAAATTTGTTTATGTTTGATGCCCATAGCCATGTTTATAACTCCCGAAAAAGTTTTCTGACTAAACAATTTACCATGCTCAATGTAATTAATAAATTGCTGCAAACTGCTCATCAACCAAAAAAATGACCCGAAATATAGAAAATGTTTGGGGTTAGGAGGGCCTGGCATTTCGATCTGAGCAGGATCTTTATTAAAGATTTAAGATTTGCAAAGCACTTGAGTGCAGAGCAACGCCCAATCCTGGGCAGTCTGTATGATTTTCCAAATACCTGATCATTAGAATAGTCCAGAGATATTACGTAAAAGGTGATTACATAAAACATAAAAATACGCCATTCTTTTTTTTAGGGACATAAATGTGCATTTGTCACATGCAGACTTATTTTTATTGCTAGGACAAATATCCTGTCTATAGAGATTATTCACATGACATCATTGGCCGTCAAGCACATTGATTGCACATACGCTTCAGTGCACATAAAACATATAGTGTCGTACGTGTAACCATGGACAACATAGAAAAGCTTGACGGCCAATCACACACTGTACGGTATTCAGGAGGGCGCCGGTTTCGAATCCTGCTCCAGTCAATTTTTCTTTGTTCACTTTTCAATGACTTTAAATTCAGTCAGTTTCCCTTGTGGTTATTTGATGAGTTTATGGCATGGGTGAATAACCTCTATTATTTAGTACCAGGAATATAATTCTGTATTGTCATTATCAGGCCTATTCTGCTGCTCTTCTATCATGAATGTGAGATTGGCATATTGACGTATTGGCCTAGTAGATATACCTGAATTTAAAAAAGTTTCAAGGAAATGCTTGGCAGATTGAGCACAAGAAAATCTACTTTTTCTCCGCCCTTGTTCTTGGTAAGCTTTTACATACATAGGAAGAGTACTCAACAGTTACGTCATAATCTCTTGGAGATTGTGGTATTTTTAAATGATATGGCTTCTGCACACTTACATATGCTTTTTTGTAATACGATCTGGTATGGATTTTGCCTCTTGAACTGGTACATATCAAACTGTCATTAATCTTTAGGTGATGAATCACCTCGTGAAGAAAGTCAAGAAGATACAAAGAGACAGATGCATCTGGCAAGTGTTTCCAGTGTTTCCAGTGATTCCAGTGAACATAGCATCAATATTAGCATGAATGTGTCTGACTGTGATGAAGATGAAATTGAAATTATAGAGGGCAGAGATGCTTCAAGTACTGAGGTAAGAACAAGTAATTGTTATGCATCACTTTACAGTTGATTACAAAAGCAAATTAATGAATGACCACTTCATGTATAGATCAGCGCAGACATTCGGGTACTTTTATTCTCATGAACTTGACAATAGATGAAAACCAACATGGAGATGGTGCAATTCAAGCTAGCTACAGAGAAATCATGTACAAACTGTCCTTCGTTGAGTTGCGATTCAGAATTTGTTCCCAAGTATTTTTGTCAAGAAGCAGAGCTGTGTTCTGTACAACTTCCATTGTCGAGTCATTGTTTGTCCTTAGAGGAATAATCCTTCTTTGAAGCGACCGTTTACTAACCCCCATTTCAGACAGGCGTTCCAGCGTTAGGAGAGCCAATTCAGTTTTTTGGTTCAGACAGGCGAACTAATACAGCCACACAGCCATAGCAACCAATCTGTGGATGCCTTTTAAGGGTTGTTTACCGGTACATTTCAGACCGTACATTGTTCATATTATTGACTTTGTTGTTGAGAAGAGGAAATGGACATTAAGCATATATGTGCTTATTGTCTGTTGTCACCGTACACAACCGTCACGACTGGCATTGTAGCTGTCATCATTTTTGTATTTACTTTTAGGCCTAAGTACTCCATTTTGACTTTCCCATCAAAATCATTATTTGTTGTTTTGTATTCCTGGGCAAAGGTCTATTGAAAAGTGCACCCTATGATGCATGACCAGCAGACATCTAGTCCTTATTGCTAAAAAGTTTTGTATGTTTGCATTGTGGGATATGTCTGCAGTTCTGCTTATGCATACATTTACATATATTTGCATTGAGTTCGGCTCATGACTAAAGCGACGTTTGAAACGATGTTGCTCCAGCGCCGTTCTGAACAACCGTCGATCTTTCAGCATCAGGCACGCCTGGTCTCCCCTAATTGTTTCAGACGTTGAACTTTCCGTGTGCTTGATTCAAATCTTGCCTTTTAATGGGAGACTTTGGAGAATCGGTTTTCAAGTCAACAGCGCACGCGTACGCATGCGTAAAACAATGTGCACATGCTCACAATTGCGTGCGTGTGCGCTGTTGACTCGAAGACCGATTCTCCAAAGTCTCCCATTGGTTTGGCACGACACTGGCACATCTGTCTGAAACGGGGGCAAGATAAAACTATCCTGTCAGCTTATTGTCTTAAAAACCATACAACTTGCTGCTTTGTTTTCATCAGCTCCAAGGTCTGCAAGTGGTTTCTCCGCACTGACCTATTAAGTAACTTTTACAGGCCTGGGAATCTTTCTGGTGTATAAACCGGAATTCAGTTCTTTTTCCTTCAAAATGTGGTCTTCGAGTTCAGTGTAAAAATGGAATAAAGTTTGGGGGGTAAGTTGGAAGGGGGTAAATGTTGGTTGACCACGTGGCACTCAAAATGTCTTTTTATTGCCATGAAACTTCTTATGAGACTTAAAAATCGGAGTGGGCCGTGCCACGCAGTGTATTTAAAGGTACATGCCAGCCTCGTTGGGTAATTTTGGGCGCCTTTAGGTACCAATGCATGCCATTGTCATGATTGGAAAGGTCTTCCAAAAGTAGAATATCACATAACACAACGGTACAATGTAGCCATTTTCATGATAATTACCAAAAAAACAACGTACGTCACTTGACTTGACTTTTCAGCATGTTCCTTTATTAAAGGTACAACCATACTGAAACAGAAATCTCCACAAATTTACCTATAACTTACAGGGTATAAAGATGGTGATGGTAGAAACATGACAATACAATTTTTCTGCTTGAAATGCTGTTTTTATCGAGAAAAGAGTCAAACCAATGACCAAAACAATTTTGATTTTTTAAAGATAAAAAATAATGGTGAAGAGATTTAAAAAAAAAATACTGTCATGGACATTTTTCACTCTTTTCTCAAAAAGTGGGCACCGTATGGTTCCTTGATATTTTTGCCCTTTGAAATGTTTGTATGCAGGAAGCAAAAAACATGCGGTAATCAACTTTTACCAGCGAAAAGGACATATATAGGAAAATTGGGTCAAAAAGTCTCCAAGTTTTTTCCATGGCTTAGCGTACATGAGCTGTTGCACGCATTTACCATTTACTATCTGACTATTTGAGTAAGCATGCGACCTTTGCGAGTCTACTTACAATTTGTTGGGTACCTATACTCCAATGTGCTGTTTTCTACATGCAAGTATAATGAGAGCCATGCTATCATTACTTATCGTTCCACTCATAATTTGTCTTCTGATATAATCCGTTGATTGGATCTCATCAAAAAGGCAACTTTTCCTTTTATCACACGGCCTTATCAATTATTTTGAACAAGTTTATAAACTGGTTTAAGGAATTTAATTTACTGAGAAAGTCTTCAAATGAACTGAGCTTTCGCACATGAAAAGAGGTACATTTGCTAACATTTCAAGCGTGTGCACGACGTGAGCCTGGGGAGTAATTGTGAATATCTGTGGTGTTCCTCGAGCCTGGATAGCACTGTACATGTCCAGTCGTTATCGTTTATAGATGATAAGTGGTCATGTGCATTATTCGGGCCAGCAGTTATCTCTGTTGGCAATCTTTTACTTGTTTTAGTTGATGTTTTGTTTTACAAGTACCGGTAATATTATTATTTTTTCCAAATTAATTAATTTGTAACCAAAATAAATATATGGTTTTAATACTACCATAATTTTTTTTTTCAAGTGCAAGAAAACTTACCAGCGCATGAATTCTAGAGATAACTTGCCAATCCCCTTTCTGGTATGTCAATATACCGGTATGTGATAAAATATTGTTTGTACTTCCTTCCAAAAGCCGTTCCCAATGACTGTGAAATCACCAATAGCAAGGTCTATACCATCCAGCAATCCTGACCACCAAGCCCTCCCTCGTCCATGTAGTCCTGCACCTTCTAACAAACCCCTTCTGCAACATCCATTGCCATTGCCTCCACCAGTATTGTCTATGAATGCCTTGACTCCAGGAGTATCACCACGTGTAAGTAAGGTAATATTACATTAAACAGGAACAGTAAAGGTACGTTTATATGAGGGGCTGGCTTTCGTACTAGAATAGCACTTCAGGCCCATCTTCGGGGCTAGCCCTGATCGAGTTTAGCCTCAGAAATTGTTGGGACTATATCACTACCATGACCTAGTGTGGAGGTTCTTGTACTGACCTATCCCATGATCTCACATATCCAGTGCATGGTGACCATCGGTGATTGTGTGATTCTTGTGGCAAAGCTACACAGTGTTTGCATATATCCCACCTCTTGCTAATAAAAGAAATTTTTTCTCCCACAAAACGCCCAACAAACATTTTGTGACTTCCCCCCTCCTCCTCTCCCTTTCCCTCTCCCCCATTTTTTTCAGGGACCCTCTGGGGGGGGGGGGTGGGGGGGAGCTCAAGCCCCCGAGCCCCCCCCCCCCCCCCCTCTTGGTGTGCCACTGTACCGGGGGAAATAGCATAAATATGTAGGAAAGGACCAGAAATACTTGGTGTGTATTGGGAGCCATTTCATTTGCGTAACGCAATGAACAACTTGTGAGTTGTGTATTGAATAAAACCACACATACATGGACAATGCATGTGTGGGAGTACACCAAAATGTTAGAACTGGAAATGTGAGTGACCAGGACTAAAATTATTTAATAGATTTTTAATGCTTCTAGCCCTGCCATGGCCCCCAGTCCGGGAGTTACCGATATCATATGAACGTACAGTGATTTTGGAGTTTGTGTTTAGGTACTTGAACCATTGCTGTTGATCAATTGACCACAGCCTAGCCCCGGAAGCCAGTCCATTGTCTAATGATTATGGCAGTGTAGTATGCAAATGGTTGTCAAAAAGGTTGTGAAACATTGTTTGATTCAGTCAGGTTTTGTTTCATCATTACAAGTACTGATATCAAATTGACACTTGGTAGAATGTGAATGATACTCTACAGCAATTGACAAAGAATGGCACAGTCATTGTGGAAGATGATATATATATCATTTTAAAATAATTTGATAGTTAAACAAGATTGACGGATCATACAAGATGTTGAAACGGGTTTGTTTGCTAAGAAAAATATCTTCTCAATAAAAGTTAGGGCACTGTATGAAAAATGCTACAAATCTAATTTTGCCTTTGATTTATTGTTGTTTACATATTTCACAATTTCCATTCCCATATAAGATTTGTATATCTTTGATTCATTATCATGCCATGTTCACCCCAGAATTCATTCTTATCGCTAATATACTGCTATCCTTGTCTGAGTGTGAATATAAATGAATACTTGTCATGTGTCCATTCGTTCTACAGCCATTGACTGCATCAACATCGCCACGTCTTTTTCCTCTGGGAAACATTCCAAAAGATAAACAAATTGATGCTAAAAAAAATAAGAAGAAGAAGAAGAAAAAGACATCCAAAGGAGATAGGGGAGGTGCAGCAGTCAAGCCACTTAGTACATCACCAACTCAATGTAAGTCACTTAGTACATCACCAACCCAATGTAAGTCACTTAGTACATCACCAACTCAATGTAAGTCACTTAGTACATCACCAACTCAATGTAAGTCACTTAGTACATCACCAACTCAATGTAAGTCACTTAGTACATCACCAACTCAATGTAAGTCACTTAGTACATCACCAACTCAATGTAAGTCACTTAGTACATCACCAACTCAATGTAAGTCACTTAGTACATCACCAACTCAATGTAAGTCACTTAGTACATCACCAACTCAATGTAAGTCACTTAGTACATCGGCAACTCAATGTAAGTCACTTAGTACATCACCAACTCAATGTAAGTCACTTAGTACATCGCCAACTCAATGTAAGTCACTTAGTACATTGCCAACTCAATGTAAGTCACTTAGTACATCGCCAACTCAATGTAAGTCACTTAGTACATTGCCAACTCAATGTAAGTCACTTAGTACATCACCAACCCAATGTAAGTCACTTAGTACATTGCCAACTCAATGTAAGTCACTTAGTACATCACCAACCCAATGTAAGTCACTTAGTACATCACCAACTCAATGTAAGTCACTTAGTACATCACCAACTCAATGTAAGTCACTTAAAGTACATTGCCAACTCAATGTAAGTCACTTAGTACATCGGCAACTCAATGTAAGTCACTTAGTACATTGCCAACTCAATGTAAGTCACTTAGTACATCACCAACCCAATGTAAGTCACTTAGTACATTGCCAACCCAATGTAAGCCATTTAGTACATCACCAACCCAATGTAATTCACTTAGTACATCGCCAACTCAATGTAAGTCACTTAGTACATTGCCAACTCAATGTAAGTCACTTAGTACATCGGCAACTCAATGTAAGTCACTTAGTACATTGCCAACTCAATGTAAGTCACTTAGTACATCCGCAACTCAATGTAAGTCACTTAGTACATCACCAACTCAATGTAAGTCACTTAGTACATTGCCAACTCAATGTAAGTCACTTAGTACATCGGCAACTCAATGTAAGTCACTTAGTACATTGCCAACTCAATGTAAGCCATTTAGTACATTGCCAACCCAATGTAAGTCACTTAGTACATCACCAACCCAATGTAAGTCACTTAGTACATCGCCAACTCAATGTAAGCCATTTAGTACATCGCCAACTCAATGTAAGCCATTTAGTACATCGGCAACTCAATGTAAGTCACTTAGTACATTGCCAACTCAATGTAAGCCATTTAGTACATTGCCAACCCAATGTAAGTCACTTAGTACATCACCAACCCAATGTAAGTCACTTAGTACATCACCTACTCAATGTAAGTCACTTAGTACATTGCCAACTCAATGTAAGTCACTTAGTACATCACCAACCCAATGTAAGTCACTTAGTACATCGCCAACTCAATGTAAGTCACTTAGTACATCGCCAACTCAATGTAAGCCATTTAGTACATTGCCAACTCAATGTAAGTCACTTAGTACATCGGCAACTCAATGTAAGTCACTTAGTACATTGCCAACTCAATGTAAGCCATTTAGTACATTGCCAGCCCAATGTAAGTCACTTAGTACATCACCAACCCAATGTAAGTCACTTAGTACATCACCAACTCAATGTAAGTCACTTAGTACATCGCCAACTCAATGTAAGCCATTTAGAACATCGCCAACTCAATGTAAGTCACTTAGTACATCGCCTACTCAATGTAAGTCACTTAGTATACATCGCCAACTCAATGTAAGCCACTTAGTACATCGCCAACTCAATTAAAGCCACTTAGTACATCACCAACTCAATGTAAGTCACTTAGTACATCACCAACCCAATGTAAGTCTTACATACATGATGACAAGTAACTCAAAATGTTATTGCCATCAGCCGTTTTAATACAGAAGCAAATTCAGTGTCTTAACCTGAACGATCCCTTCTCAAGAAAGTGGCATGCATTTTCATCATGAGATGTAAATCTTGTAGTGACCAGAAGATTTTAAAACTTGTTTGATTGAATTTGTTTGCTTGCATTATCATGTAGATAGATTCTTCAAATTTAAATTCTGAGGAAACAAAAACCATTTGCTAGTGTCAATTGTTTATTCAGAATTTCCAACTGTTTTGATAGATTTCGTGTGTTGAGTCAAGTACTAGAAAACTCTGGTTGTACCTCTTCAGCCAGGTTGAATTTTGGCAATTTTCAATTTTCAAAATCTTTCAACTTTCTCTTTCAGTTGCTCAACGATCTCCTCAACAACCTCACAATGTATTAAGCAGCTCACAAAGTAATTCAAAGATCCCGCTAGGGCACTCTTCTAGTGGTAGATTAAGTCCTAGTCGTGACTTACAACAATTATCTGGCAATGAAAGTGATGCTCAGGCAAGATCGAGTGGGACTGCATGGGAAGTTGCTTGGCAACCAAGATATCCCTTAAGTCCTACTCAACCACATTCACCAAGGCAGAAACAGCAACGAATGCCACATTCACCTCGGACGAATCCTTTAGCTAGCATTCATCAACTACCAAATGCAAATGGAAACAGGCAAATTCATTCCCCAAGCAAGAATGATCACTCATTCAAACATCAGCCAGCTTCCTCCAGCCAACACAAGCAAGTAAGTGCCATTTATTTCCCAGTTATGTTTTCAGCAATGCTAATTACCTGTTTTCATACAATCTTGCCCAAAGACACCAGTGATTGATATTAAAATGTTTAGTGAATTGTCTATTTACATGAAATCTTTTAATTAACAGTGTTTGATGGGGCTAACATTTCAAGTGTTTTTTTTTACAGTGTTATGTGAGGCAGAAGGATGCTTTTGTAACCAAATCTAAGTCAGACCACAACTTTGTTTCAATAATTCTGGATGGTGGGGTTTTCAATGCTTGTGGGGGTGGGTAGGTGGGTGTGTGGTTGTTGTTTTTTAGTGAGTTGCATGCTTAATGCATCTTGAAGAAATGTTTTAAAATATGAGTCATTTTGATTTATTTTCCTACAGTCAAGATTACAACTGAGAGCTACTATTCCAGAGCCCCATCAACATCCTGAAGATTCTTTTTAATGAGGACATACATCCATGAACACATCACTACCCACTTAACCCATCACTACCCACTTAACCCATCACTACCCACTTAACCCATCACTACCCACTTAACCCATCACTACCCACTTAACCCATCACTACCCACTTAACCCATCACTACCCACTTAACCCATCACTACCCACTTAACCCATCACTACCCACTTAACCCATCACTACCCACTTAACCCATCACTACCCACTTAACCCATCACTACCCACTTAACCCATCACTACCCACTTACAATATTTATTGCATTAGGGCTAGATTAAGACATGGGTAAGCTGGATCTAATCCAATTTACACTGTGTTTACATTTGATCCCACAAGGGTGATCAAAGAGCAATCAACGATGAAAGTAAATGCTTGTGTGATCAGGATCTGATCCCAGGATCTGATCCAACTCTTGGGAAAGATCAGCGGATCCAATTCTGATCTCATGAGCAGGATCAACATTTGGGTGTAAATGCAATGTAGGATCAAATCATGCAACTTACAGCATCTGTTATCCCGTATAAAGGGTCGTAAAGTCCATAATTATGTACAATACTTATTGAATGTACTGGAAACGTGTATTATTGTTAATGCACAGTGCCCAAACAGCTGGTTCAAGATATAAACATGCAGTTTTACACTGGTACCCAATATGTGGGTTAGGGTTCAAAGCTTTTCATTACCCTCCTTAGGTTGTCATACATTTTTCTTTAAATATACTTTGTGATTCAGCATATGGCAGAGGACAAACAATTTTCTGGGTTGCCACTCAATTACTTGATATATTGAGGCGGTAAGGTGAATTGCAGAATTTTGTTTTGTAAAACAGATTCTTTAAAGCCGTAGTGCAGTTAGGTCATAATTCTCTTTAAAAAGACAATCAAGTTGTTTTTCAAGTGTATTAATTAGACTTAACTTGTGCCAAATCTTGTCAAATATCAGCCACCAATATTAAGGAAATTATAAAAGAAAAAGGAATTATTATTATTATGAATTAAATATTCAAAAGTCACGCTCATTCAACCATTGACCATTTACTGCCTTGGAGGGCGCTGTTGTTCTTTTCTGGGGATGTGACGTCATGACAGGTACTCATCCAGCTAGCTAGCTAGCTAGCTCCTACAACTCTGCCACTGTGATTACACTTGTACAGTGTATGTGGCGGCCGTGTCATTGAAGAAAATGCCTCCTAATTGAGTTTTAAGTGGCTGCACAGAAAAAGTTTCACTATCCATCGCCGTGCGTGGTTTATTTGTGGAGGTACAAAAGGTTTAATGTAGGCCCACTTGCACAGTACAGTAAAGTACATGTACACTACGCATTATGTGCTTTGGCCGGCTAGCTGAACAAGTACCTGTCTTGACGTCACTGGTCATAATTCATAATATGCAAATGAGAGGCATGACGAACCAGGTTTTTCTATGAGCTCTCATCAGTAGGCCTCGCTTTTTGCAGCATTTTTTCACATACATAAGAAACAGTATAACATTTTATTTCCTACCTGTCTTTATTGACATGGTACCTTTAGAGATAAGCCTCAATTTTTTAGATTTCCCATCCTCGTTGGACTAGGGCTTAAATGTTTGTAGCCATGTATGCACAACTACTCGGTTAATTTCACAGTAGTGTGGAACCCCTACTGGTGAGTTGGGAAAAACAACAACAGCAACTACGGGAAAAAATTGCCTGAAAAAGGTTAACCCTTTCCTATCTACCCATTGCAGTGCCATCCACTTCATGGAGTGGTGCATCTTTGGTCTTGTTGATTTCTTTTGTTTTTGAAAATGCATTTCATTTGCATGTAAATAACCTAAGAAAATGTGATCATAATCAGTGTTCACATAGAAGAGAAATGCAATTAGATTGATGATGGTGACATTTCAGAGGCAGATATTTCACAGGAAGGTTAGTAACATAGTATTAATATCAATTTTGTAAGAAGTAAGCTTTCACATCGAAACTGAGCAGCCATTTGCTTTGTTTTGGTCATTCCCAATTTCACACCATACCTTGACCCATTATCATCCACATACCCATCCCACTAATTAAGCTCTATACTATCACCTTAATCAGTGCTAAACACATCCGAATCTACTAAACACATTACCAACTGCAAACAACATTTACCACTTACACTAGTCATTTAACCCAGTATTATTCACTTACTACCACCCTCTTAAATGTTGACACTCACTTACCGGTAGTTCATTTGAACATGGAGGACCTAGCTATTATCAGTAAGTCAGTAACCTAGCAGTATTCTTCTCAACTTTGAAACATTTGAGATAGTTAATAACTTGCTTTTTGGAAATTAAAGGTAATATCATACTTTGGTTTTTGTCAAAGAAATACAGATCCATGGGCAAAAATATCAAGGAAGAGACAATCACAGTCATCTGTGAAAATTTCAGTCCCATATGGTGCCCACTTTTTGTGGAAACAGTGAAAAACGGCCACAGCATTTCTTAAGTGTTTTATATTTTATTTTTGATCTTTTAAAAGATCAAAAAGTTTTTCGGTCCTTGTTTGACTAATTTCTGGATAAATACACCATTTCAGGTGGAACAATTTTAACGGTATGTTTCTACCACCACCATCTTCATACCCTGTAAGTTATACGTTAATCTGTGAACATTTCTGTTTTGGTTTCTTACCAAAGTATGATACTACCTTTAAAGGAAATTGCAAGTCTATATATTAATTTTAGATATGGTATAATATCAGTTGAATAATGTATATGATAAAGGTATAGACCTTGTAAACATTTGATATTTCTGTGTCATTGCTGAAATCAATGAAATTAAATCATGTTGAGAATGGGCTGTCAAGACGTAATACTATACACATTCCATAGGTGAATATTTTGTGATATCATGTTTAATATCTCATAAGGAAGCCCAGTTTGTAAGAGTCCCTTTAAATGATAAATGTGTGTGTTAGAAATAAATTTTCTATTTATTTTTGTTTCTAGTTGTACAATTCAACTTTATCATTGTGTATTTTTATTCAATATTTTTATAGCATTATTTAGTAACTGTATTTTCAAAGATGAATAAATGATTGCTGTTGCTGTTTTTGTGCTTGCATTATAGCATTGCACATGATAATAACATGTCCTTGGTATGGCCATGCATAGCATACCGATTTAATTTATACACCATATTGCATATTTCTTCAAGCTCATAAATATTCATCAGGTAGCCATAACTTTTCATACGTCTTTTTTTAGTTGAGTGTGGACAGTCAATGTTAGCCCTGAAGTGTTTGAGTTTGATGTTAACTTGAACTTCCATTACTGAGGGGAGCTAATGGTGATCTGCCAGATATAAATCATGTTACATTTCTTTTACAATATTTCATATATGTTCAGTTGCATTTTTTGGTCCAAAATTATGTCAAGATCAGCATCAATAAAGCAGAACAGTGCTGTTCTAAGCACCCATCTTTGCAAGTTATTAGTCATTTTCCAGTTTGTGACATCCCACATGAGTACCAATACCTAGCAAAATGAATACTGCCACTAGATGGTGAATTGACCAATTAGAATTGAAATATATGAGGTATGGTCACTTTATTATTTCCCTTCATTCAGGTGCAATTATCTTGGAGTGGACGTATGAAATCCTGCAGCTGCCTGATGCATATTCATGAGTAGCCCTCAGGAGATAGGGTCATTAGTTTGAAGTATTTCTTAAAATCATAATTTACTTGTATATACCAGCCAATGATGGTTCTTTTGCTAAAAGAACACTGAATTCTGAAAATTATACCTGTATATTTGTTTAAGTGTGTTTATTGATAAACAATCTTAAATATGATAAATAAGGTTTGTTAAAACGTTAATAAAGTAGCAATAAATATGATGCAGACTGTTGGAGTATACCTATTCATTAAGTCAGAGGTTTACTTCAACACAAGTAAAATGCAAATATACATATTCAAGAATTCCGGGTGCAATTATAAAGAAGTAGTGTATTCAACTTTTGTTGGCAGAATCAAACCCCCATCATTTTGACTCTCAGGCTTTTGCTCAAGATTTAGTGTAGTCACTTCTGATTTTGTCGTTTATGCCCATGGAAGTATTTAAATACCAAAAATGGACTGGGATGCAAATTGTACCTTTCCCCTTCTGCTCCATCCACTCCAACACAGAAAATAGAATGAAAAAGCTAGTACTAACCAAGTAGACTTATACTGCTATTTCTAGTGAATTTCTTTTTAACTATTGGACACAATTTGGAGACAAGCGAAAACTTAATAATATGGGTTGTATGAATAATAAAATTCCATTTCTTTATTCCTGTTTGTGCAAATAAAATCTTAGTGAATGCTTTTACTCAAAAGTATTATGGTAACTGAGAACTTGTAATACATAGTTGCTTTTTACATGTCTAGCTTTGCTAGACCATTAGCGTTTGCCACATCATGTATGATTAAAGGTAATATCATACTTTGGTTTTTGTGAAAGAAATACAGATTCATGGTCGAAAATATCAAGGAAGATACAGTAAAGGTCATCTGTGAAAATTTCATTCCCATACAGTGCTCACTTTTTGAGAAAACAGTGAAAAACGGCCACAGTATTTCTTAAGTGTTTTCTCTTTTATTTTTGATCTTTAAAAGGTCAAAAATAATTTTGGTCACTGGTTTTACTCTTTTCTGGATAGATACAGCATTTTAGGCAAAACAATTTAATGGTATGATTCTACCATCACCATCTTTATACCTTGTAAGTAATTGGTAAATATGAACATTTCTGTTTCGGTATGCTACCAAAGTATGATAGTACTTTTTAATAAAGAGAAGTAAGAGCTTCAGATACTGAGTATTTACTTGTCCCATTTTGTCACACACTGGTGTCTGGCAACTTTGAACTGTAGAAGCAAATACTAACTGTACAAAGTAGAATCCATGCAAATATTATCATCTGTTCTGATGGGGCAAAGTGCTATGGAATGCCAGATGTATGGCCAACCATTCAGTGTTCTTAACTTATTATAGAGAGGGGTGTCACCACAGTAATGTCAATATGAGACTGAGGAATAACAAGAGGTACGGTGACATTTATTGTTGTGAGGTTTGTTCAATTGCTGAATCAAGAAGTTTTGAATGTCAAAATTTATCTCCCGCACAACAGAATATCATAGTTTTTATTACATGTGTTTGTGGAAGGATGTGTGGATTTTTACTGTCACTCACCTGTGAACACTAGAATTTCACCCTATGTGTCTTAATATGTATAGAAGACAATGTTGCTATCCAGGTAAACATTTCTGCTTAAAAATATATACTATAGGTTTTCCCGCACAACTTTTTTCATTCAATTTCCTAAGGAGTTCACTTCGATTTTGGCACGAGAAGACTGGAATGTGCAAATGCTACAACCAATTTATATTAGTCATTGGTCATTTTATCAATTGTCAATGGGTTTCATCAGTTTTCATTCGTTATCATCAGATGTCACTGGAATTCTTCTCACCTGATCTTCATCTATATAATATATATTATATTATAATGTATGAACGAATTCGACTTTGAGCGATTTCAAGAATTTGTCGTTCAAATTTAACTGATAATCTGGCTGGAGAAGCTCATGATGAGTCCTTCTCAGGATGCATGGCTGCAAATGGAAACCTGGCCAGAGGGCCATACAACCATAGATATATAAACAATAACTAGATGACGCATTGCCTGCTCGTGGACGCGTCTTTCACGGCGCCATTTGTATTTAAAGGAACTTGTTTCGAATTCGTTTTTATGGAACGCCGTAGCTATCTTCTTAAAATTGTTTGCTTCGGTAATTCCATCATTCATTTTCCCCAATTTAATGATGGAATTTGCAAACAGAATGAGAGAATGACAAACTGAATGATGGAATGGCGACCAAAATTACAAAATGGCAAATAAAATGATGAAATTGGCAAATTAAAATGGAATTACCGACAAACAATCTAAACTACAGCGTTCCATCATGTTTCTGGTGGACTGCGTAACGCGTTACTGCCGGCTTGTGCGATCGTTCTAATAAGCGCTTGAATGTTTAGGTTCATTTGTTCCCCTCTCTAAAATGGCCCATCCTACATGACGGATATAGCTCCCATTGCTTTGTGCACGTGTGCGTCATATATTTGTTTTTATATATATCTATGCATACAACAAAGTGACAAAGCAGGACAGACATAGTGCCTATTGGTGCTTTTGAAAATGATGGTGTGGACTGTTTCTAAAAACATGTGAAAATATTAATATTTTTTCTTTTGATTTGAAGTTTAGGTCTACGCCTACGTATTTCTGGTATGAACATTTTGAAAACCTTATTTCCTCTAGGTTTTTCCTGCCAAAAATTTGCCAAACTGAAAATAGGCATATCTTTATTTTTTCAAATAATAAAGCGCATCATACTTGTAGATGGTAAATTCTCATTTCACTGCCTCAGACAAAAATATTCCTCCGACACTAAAAACTAAATAATGTTGAATGTGAAAATTAAAAGATGAAAAGTAAAAAAAATGGCATTCAATCATGTGACAAGTTTAAATGAAATTTATATGAATTTGATTGCAAAATGATGAAAATTACGAAAATAACTGCTGTCGACGAAAATAAGTTGTCTTTCATCAAGATGTATGGCAAATATATGGAATTACATTTGTACATGTAGACAGTAGTGTAGACACGTCCTCAGACCTGGGGTGGTATGACCCTCTCGCTGGGTCGTACTTCCATATGCATTTAGACCTAACCTCTCGTTAGACACATGGTCCGACCAACGGTGCCCATGGATCTTCCTCAGAGACCCAGTACTGAAGACATTGAGTCGCCTCCCCAGTCAAGGTCCATGGGCCGATTTCATAAAGCTCTGCGATACGTTGCAACCCGATTTGTGACGCGTCTGGTCCTAGCTGCGACGGGTCGCATCTATGTGGTGAGTCCATAGAGAAAGGATGCGTCTTAACTCTGCGACGCGTCGTAAGTTTTATGAAATCGGCCCCTGGTCTCACAACCGTAGAGTATTAAAGACAGGCAAGACCTTGGGCCGATTTCATAAAGCTCAGCGACGCGTCTTAACTCGATTTGCGACCCGTCCTAGCTGTGACGCGTCGCATCTATGCGGAGAGTCCATAGGATGCGTCTTAACTCTGCGACGCATCGTACGTTTTATGAAATCGGCTGCAGGGCCCTTTAAGACCTGAATCTTCGTCCTCTTGCATAGATATCACACACGACATACAGAGACCGGTCCAGTGAGTCCATCACCCCACAAGCCCTCCCAATCTGCTTGTTGACTTCATAACAGCTTGCAAAGAAATGGATATCACTGCCGAGATAAGTGAACCTATCGACCAATTCCACATTCTCACCACATACAAGGACTGACTGAAGTGCATCCCCCAAAGATTCATTGAAGACCTGTATCTTGGTTTTTACCCAAGACCCTTTCAGACCAACTTGGAGCTCGATCAATGTCCCAAGAGCGCCCACCAGCAGCTCCAGAGTATCCACAAAGGTAACAGCATCATCGGCAAAGTCAAGGTCAGTTACCCTGACATCGCCGAATAATACTCCACAGCCCGAATCCTCCACCATCGTCCCCATGGCCCAGTCAATACAAGTGTTGAAACATGTGGGTGTCTCAACCCTTCCATGTCCCACACCAGTCGAAACTGGGAAGAACTCAGAGATTGAACTCCCACACCTCACTGCACTCTCGGTGCCCAAGTATAATTTGAACAGTAGAGTCATCAGAGTATGTGGCTCCCCACAAAAACACAGAAGCCACCAGAGGGCATCTCCATCCACCGAGTCAAACACTTTGCGGAGATCGATATAGGCTGCAAAGGAGCTAGCCACTATGATACTCATGCGTGCGAAAATACAGTCAATCGTTGATCTCTTTGTGCTTTTTAAGCAAGTGAAATCGAATCCTTGCAGACCTGACCGAGCTTACCCCCGAGAAAGACTAGAGGAATGCAATGCATGAATCCCCCTGTAAGCAGCCCCAGAATCCCCTGTCTATAGGTGATTCTCGATCCGCACACACACAGACCGTACATGTGCCTCCTTGTCAGGTCTAAGGGATGACTCGACCAAGTGCCCCATCTTCCTCGCCTCGATGTTGCCATTCAGTCTAGCCTGCCGACTCTTGTCTATCAGTCTAAGCGTGCCCTCAGAGACAAAGCTCCTCCTGGCCACTCTTGGATGGAGCCAGCCTCCTGGATTTGAGCCGCATTCGAAGAGTTGCAACAAGCAAACGGTGATCAGTGTTGAGGAACTGCGCACCCTGAAAAACTCGGCAGTTCTGAAGAATCCTCTCGTTACCGTCCACGAAAACATGATCGATTTCCTTCGCAACAACGCCGTTATTGGAATACCAAGTCCAACGATTCCACTCCGGGCACTGATACCAAGAGCCAGCGACTCTAAGTCCCCGACCCTTTGCAAGATCAAGAAGCCTAGTGCCATACTGACCCCTGATACCAGACCCATGGGAACCAATACACGTCTCATAGCTGACCCCATCAGCGAAATGAAGTCTCCCATAACCAAGAGATTGTCTCCAAGAGGACACCCATCAAAAACAGATTCGATCTGGGTGTAGATGTATCCTTGTCTGATGACGAACTCACCTCAGTCAGAGTGTACACTGAGACTACCGAGATAAGAGTATTAAATCGGGAGCCTCATCAAACGCTTGTTGACCGATACAGCATCAACTACCATCTGAGTCAACTGGCCCGAAACCGCAATCGCTACCCCCTCCGAATGGTAGCCATCGAGATGGCTAGACCAGTAGTAAGTGTATCCACCAACACTGATCTCACCGCTCTTTGGACGCCGTACCTCAGAGAGAGAAGCAATCACAATGCCTAGCCAACCAAGCTCTTGTGATAGCAGAGGAAGATGATCATCCTCTCACAGAGAGAGAACATTCCACGTAGCCACCCAATATGATCACCAGTAGATCAATCACCGTCCAGCAGATGTTGCCTCTACACCACCACAGCCCATCCTCCCAACTGAAGAATTATTTGTTCTGTGGTTCTACCCTGAGGGTCCTCTTGGCTTTGCCTCAGCATTGTCATTATTCGCATCGCCCGACGCCGAGCAGCAGTATCAGAGGTACCATACTCCCATGGAACGGACATTTTCTTATGCTGTTTGAATTATTTGCAATGTCACCCCTTATAGTTGCATTTTATGACACGCAAGGGATGCGGTGGATCTATAGTGTGGTTTTGTACCCAGTGCGAGATGCGGTGGTCGCCTTGACACATGACACTTGGGATGCGCATTACATTATTCACAGCGTGAAATTATTACGGTACAAAGAAATCAAGTGAAATATACGTCAACTGTGCAATAACGGGGTGCAGTTAGTGATTGTGATTCGCCCGTCATGTCATGGCGACAGGCCACAAAAATACGCAAGGACAATATTCTTGAAAGTCCAATCTACAAAAAGCCTAATCCACAAAGCCAAAATTTGATCATAATACAGGATTCCAAGATTCTCATCATTTTTGCTGGTACATTAAAAAAAAGGAAGTGTTGACTTCCCTTTATTTTAAAGAAAGAGTTGTACTATTAATGATGATTGTTTTATGGGGATATGCATATATACTGAAATTTGATGATATAGAATCTTGAGAAATTGCCAGGTTAAGCTAGAATTAAAGTGTTATATTCATGGTTTAATCAAACTGACAACAAAAGACTTCAATTCAACTTATACACGTATTTCAAAGGACATACTGAGAACAATATAAAAATCCAAGACCAAAAATATACAATTAAATACAGTTTAATGGGGGGGGGGGGGCATTTTAATATTTTGCCTTAGTAAATTCGGCACAAATTTATATGATTCTGCTTTACATACTGCAATATAGGAATTCATGTAAATGCTTTCCCGTCTTCATAGTGTCCAAGATTGATCAATAATTCAGCAGATTGAAACATTCAGTCACTACCACCATATATATCACCATATATTAAGAGTCATTTCCATCCACCATATATATCACCATATATTAAGAGTCATTTCCATCCACCATATATGCCACCATATATTAAGAGTCATTTCCATCCACCAGCCCATCAGTCATACTAACCCCACCTTGCTATTAAGCTTACAGTGAGCTGGAGGAACAATGCAAAGGAGGCAACTCATTTTGGCAGAAAAGTGACAGGACAGAAAGATACTAATCAGGGCATTAATTACAAGTCAAAAGACAATCATACATAAGTGATAATATAACTGAAGGCAAAGTTTAAGGCCCCAAAAGAAAAAAAACACAACGGAATGCATCCATCATTTTAGTATGTGTACAATAAATCACATGGTGTGATTGCACTGCTTTACACACCATGTAATTACAGTATGCCTCCAAATCAACACCATCATTTGCCTGATCAATAGACTTGTGGCCAAGTCGTTAGAAGTCGCGGTGACCATCTCTGCTTTCACGCAACTCTTGCGAAACCGCTCTACTTTCTCCCGAAACTCCTGGCTCCCGAGAGCTGAAATCTAGCTGTAGTCAGGAGTTTCGCAAGAAAGTAGAGCGGTTTTGCGAGAGTTGCCTAAAAACAGAGACGATCACCGCGACTTCTAACGACTTGGCCACAAGTCTACCTGATCAAATGTGTTAGTACACAACATATTGATGATTATGAATTCAGTTTTTGTAGTAAAGTCTATCAATATGATAAAGCCTTGGTGAAAGTGGTATACCTTTACATGAACAGGGAACCATCAGAGCAATTAATGTGACCTAATGTTATATGAGTGTTATTCAATGTAATATCATAAATGAATCCAGCCAGTAACTACATTTAGCGCATTATTACGCAGTTTGCCCCATGCTTATATGCATCTAGGCTATTTTCAAATCCTGGGTATTGTGCCCAGGTGAAATTGATGTCACAGCTTTCTATTGCAAGTTCATTTTCAGATTGAATGAAATCTCCTGTAGTGGTTAAGTCACAATAAGCAAAACAAATATGAACAGAACAATCACATCAGTAATATACAATCAACCAAACAAAAGTCAAGTGAAATGATAATTGAAATTATGCAAGTGCAAGTATTATTTTGTGATCAAAGTCAAGTATTATGAACACAGCCTACCAAGATGTGTATTGCTGACATAGTACAATATATTCATTATTGGAATGCATTGCGATGAGTATCTATACATTAAGCAAGATCTGCTGTATTTTGTACATGGTTTTCTGGGAAAGAATTATGTTGAGATGCACATAATGAGTGTCAGTGAATGTACCCTCTTCAGCAGTTGTTCCATAGTATAGTCACCATTACTCACAAACGTTTGGTAAATTTCATGGATTACCGGTACATGAGAAAAAAATGTTCATGCCAATTTGTTTTGCTTGTCACATCATCCCTGTGAGTTAAGTTAGTTACTATAGATTCCTGAAATAGGCATGCGCAGAAAAGCAGCCTATTTTGCAAAGACATAAAAATAACCACCTCATGTGTGTCTGGAACCAATGGAGGATGTGCAGTCACGTGATCAGGATGCTGTCTGGTACGTACGCGTGCGCCCATACGCGACGTGCGTGCGTACGCGTGCCGTCCAAAATGATGTCAAGTGATGTCACGTGCACGCTCTCTATAGAGGGCTTGCCAATTGTTTTGACTTTTGGAATTGATATCTATGTATCAATGTATACAGTAAATTAGAACATAAGGTGCAGGAACTCTTGAAAGTGACATGGCAGATGTTTTAATGATAGACTCACTGCCCACCGTGAACATTTGCCATATACACTGTACATTCACATAAAGCTTCTTTAATGTTATTCAAGCAAAGCATGGTTGGCTAAACCACATTAGGCATTGTTGGCCTTTGGAGAAATCTCTTCATAACTTCACAAAGTACAAAATATATGACTGACTTCACACCCAGTACACTCCACACTAGTTATTTAACAAAGTGAAAGACGATGTAACAAAACAAAATGTGGTGTCAACATTTACTTAAGTATTAATAATTAAACTATAATACTTGTTACAAATACATTGTAGTGGCAATGGCAAAAATTACCTACATTGGAATTCAAAGGGAGACAATAGCGCTCCGCACTTACGCTAAAAATAGCACCGGATCTCAGAAAAACATTGCAACCATGCACGTGCGTGGGTGTGCGCGTCCATGTACACTACGCGTGTGAGACAATGTTTGTCTGACAGCCGGGGATTTTGTGACGTCATTAGTGCGGAGCGCTATTGTACAGGCCCAATTTATAGCAGATATTTGTGGTTAACCTAAGCCCATCACACCCACGTTCACACCCAAAAAAGCATGATGATTTGGGTCGTGCTCCAAAACATGACGCAAATAATCATGCTTATTTGAGTGTGGACACAAATAATCCAGCATAGAAATTGATCCTTTTCCAGTCCAAAGTCCTACATTTATCCTACAGGTTATCTGCTATGGCAAATGATTTGGTGGATGTAAAATGAGCACTAACCAAAAATTAAATTATTTACCACAAGAAAACAACAACATTAAGGTGAAATCAACAATTTGAATGTGTAAATCATTGTAGCATATCATAGACCATCAGTGCTTATTGTCAACAAATATCTTGAAGTATCTTATGTTGATCCTGGGGTCATGCATGTGCTTGCCTTCCCTAGTATCAATGTACTATATATACATATATGGGGCAGCAATTTGGCTCATTCTGAAACCTTTCAATTATATTTAAAAAAACTGCTATGATAGTACTATTTCTACGTGTTACACTGCCAGTTAGTTAAGTTTTTACGAAGTGGTTAATACTCAATATTCCTCAGAACATATTCATATTTCCTACATCACAATCCAGCAATTTACTTTATATTACTACAATCGTGGGCTACATTCTGGTATTAAACCATGTATGTGTGACACGTATGTAAAATAAATATAATATAATATCATGTCGTTGTGGAATACATGTATAAAGCAATGGAATGAATTTTATAAAAATCCAGTATCATGGGAAACAACCTTCAAATTGCTGCATCTCATCATTTTCACAAATCAACTCTGCAACTGATTTATTTTGAGCAATGTGTGAGGCCAGCTGAGTTTTATTTTTACAAATAGTCACACATATTCTGTACTTCATGTATGTAAAACTATGTAACAATATGCATGTTATGTGATCTGGTACTTTGGACATGGTTTAACATTCATGTTTTGTATTTCATTCAATATTTAATAGAAACTGCCCGATTCATCTGCAGATTACAAACATGTCATATTGCAAATTATACTTGTTCAATTTCTTCTTCAATACAGGCCTAGTAACACAAATATCCTAAATAAAGATGTAATGATATCCACACACAACTCTCACTCTTACATATTAACTAAAATGAAGAAAACCCTACACTGTATTTACTCACTACAAATGAAATGTTCTATTCATTTAAAATGTCTTCAAGAGCCAGGCCATGGGATTCTGTCCCCAGGTTATGATTGTCTTTTTTAGTTAGCATTTTTTTTTTTTTTTTTTTTTAAATTAACCCTTCAGGATTCTTCCAAAATCCATTAAACACATTTTTGAATTTCAGAGGCAAAAGGTAGTTTGATGCAAACTTGTTGTTGTTCCCTGCTTTTCACATAAAAGCAATGCATACACAATGCATAGTGTAATAGGTTTCAACATGGTATTTGGGCTCTTGCCTTTTGGTTGTCCACATTGAACACAACGGGCTACAGGGCCTTTTATTAATAAATTATGATTATCATTATTATCAACAATTACTGATATTCTCATAAAAAACCTGCAAATGACCCAAAAGCTTTACAAAATGAATAATTAATCAGCTATAACAAGATACAGATGATATCCTTTCCATCTCAAAGCCAAATTGCATTAAAATCCATCATTAAAAAGCTGATATTCAAAGGGCTGCATGAAGGTAAACAAAGTGGATTGAACGTTTTTGGGGGAGAGTGGTGAAGGTAGAATTTGATGGTACACTGATGACTAACTAGGACTTCAAAGTTATTATTACCTTTCAAATGAGATACAAGCCACAAAGAAAAGAAAAATTAATCGGCAATAATTGATACACAATGTTTGAATTATTGTTAAACTTTTAACAATAAATAACAAAAACATCTTATATGAAAGCCATCAAAGTGGAAATTCTTAGCAAATTAGTCATTTATCATTTCAATTTTTTTAAATCTCCTCCCATATTAGTAAAAACATAAGGACACACTTACTGTACATAAACTTAAGTTTTATTTTTGCTTTGTAAGTTCGTACAAAGTTTTTGATCTTTTTAATCATCTTTTCCTTGTTCTGAGTAAAAAAAAGTCTGTGAAGTTGAACAGCTTTGTTTGATTAGCTACAAGCACATTTTGTGCCAGAATTCAAGACCCAATATGGCTGCAAACTGAACAAGTTGCATGCATTATGAACAATCAATGTCGATCAAAAGACCATAATTATTATACATTATGTTATGTGCTTTTTAGTTTTTACAAGCATGTATCAAATTAAAACTGCACATGAGACTTCACTTGTAACTGTGTGACAGATACATGTACAATGTAGGTGCAACATTCTAAAGCATTCTTGAACAAGCTAGCCACATATATGTCTAATACCAAGTATCATTGTAGGATTGCAGAGCAAGGCCGGGAAGCTAGTTCATAGCATGCTTCATTGTTATTCTATTTGCAATGTTGTAAAACAATGGCATGAATTACACACCAATAGCGCTCCGCACTAAAAAAATAGTGCTAACAATGGCACACCGGATCTCGGACAAACATGTGTGGGTGTGCTTCTGTGCATGCATGAAGATTGTCTGACATCCGGGGATTTTGTATATATGCGCATGCTGGCCAAATCACTCGTGTGACGTCATTAGTGCGGAGCGCTATTGTAGACTTCTGTTGCCAGTTAGTAACTTTGACTAGACTGATTGAATATGGATCACATCAGTTATATTATTAAAAACCTGTTAAAATGAAATGACTATATACCATCCCATTCTAAGATCATCACATGGCCCCTATTCCTCCATTATATGCATAGTCAGCCTTATTATGCATAATGAGCTTGTTGTCAACAAAGTAGAAGCTGTCTGATTTCGTATCGAAAGGTTGGTCCACCATCTCTTGAACTGTAAGTAAATAAGAGTAATAGGAATAGTTCATGAATAATGTTACTAGCAATAATGGGAGACTTTTGAGAAACGGTCTTCAAGTTAACAGCGCACGCACACGCAAATGTGAGCATGCGCGCGTTGTTTTGCGCCTGCGCTGTTGTGCGTGCGCATGCGCTGTTGACTTGAAGACCGGTTCTCAAAAGTCTCCCATTCTGAGCCACATAGTTTTGTTATCCTGCCACTAACCAATTGTGACCCAATGGAGTAAATTGAGATATTACGTGTATTACAAAAAGTAAATTCTGCGTTTCAAACATCTGAAGTTGCCAAATCGCAAAAAATGACTCCAAAAATTATCTAAGATTCAGTGTCTTGATAAATATTTTGAAGTGAAAGGAAAATTGTTAAAAAGGAGGTTTTCTAGAACGTGTGTGTTTCTGTCAATCTCTTAAGAAAGCCTAAGAAAATCTCTCCAAATCTGATGACACATATTGGTGCTGATCTATTTACATGTCTGTGTGGTGTGTGCGATACCATTGGAAAGAGTATTGGCTTGTCTTTCTATTAACATGATTAATAGGAATGACATCATCCTAAGAAACTTTGCTACTCTTTAATCCATTGAAGTTATACCAAACATCTTGTTCAAAGAGGAATCAACATCGTCTCATTCATGGCCAGGGTTACCTGCCATTCAAATACATCTCTGATTGGGCCCTTGCAGGTACTGCACGAGCTGTTTACCTAGAGATATGACATGGCACAACACTCAACCAATACATGTACAATAGAATAGAATATCTGTCGTACTTGTACTAGTCCAAGAGGGGCTGATACTTGCCCACTAATTGACTCTCTTGCCCATTGGAGCAAATCCAATGAAATGAAGCTCAACCACAACAAATCAAAGAAAATGCACATGACGCATGCAATGAAAGCTACAGTCCTTCCATGTTACACACTGTAAGGTAATCCCATACCTGTTACATCCACTACCAAGTATCTTGGAGTAACTTTAAATAGTTTGCTATCCTGGAACGATCACATTGGGACTGATGATGTTGTGTCCAGGGCTAACAGAACGCTAGGATTCATCTGGCACATTGCTGGTGGTACATCATCCAAGGCCCTGCTGTCACTCTATCGTACCCTCGTCTTGCCTGTGCTGGAGTACGGGTTACCAGCCTGGTGCCCCTACAGTGCCACCTCAGCAGCCAAGCTTGAGAGAGTGCAAAGACGAGCAACCAGGATGATACTGAAGCAGCAACGGGGAGCCATGACCCACAAAGACCAACTAAAATCATTGAACTGGCTAAGCCTTGAATCTCAACGACAAAAACTCATTGTCCAATAGCGCTGCAATAGCGCCATGACCCACGAAGACCAACTAAAATCATTGAACTGGCTAAGCCTTGAATCTCAACGACAAAAACTCATTGTCCAATAGCGCTGCACACTTGCGCTAAACCAAACCTCAGACAAACATTGCAACCGGCCATATGCAAACGTGTGGTGAGTGGGGGTATGTGTGCACATGCATGCATGGTGTGATTTATTAGTGCGGAACGCTTATCACCATCAAATGTTTATATGGCCTCATTGATTGTCAGATTGATTGAACAGCACTATGCTGCCCAACTGCAATCATCCAGTCTACCTTGGTGTCACGCTGGACCGCACACTGACCTACAAACACCACATCGAAGCTCTCGGCTGCAAAATTCCAAGTGAGGAACAGCCTCCTTCGCTGTCTGGCAGGCTCAACCTGGGGTGCGTGCACCTCTACCCTTCGGACTGGAGCACTAGCTCTCGTGTACAGCGCCGCCGAGTATGCATCACCCGTGTGGTCTCGCAGCCCCAATACAAGTAATCTGGACGTAAGCCTGAACAACACAATGCGTATCGTTACCGGCTGCTTGCGTCAAACGGAGACGATGTTCCTTCCAATCCTCGCTGGAATCGTGCCACCTGACATCAGGCGCGAGTCGCAGGTTGCTCGCATCACAAAAATGGCGATGGACAATTTATATTTATGATGGAATGTGTTTTTGTCTGTTTGTTCTTTAATGTTGGCACGTTTACTTCTGTGATAGTCTATTTGCCCTCAATTGTTGCCCCTATGCTTATTGACCCTCCCCATCCCCTTTTGTCTTGCGTATCAGTCCATACGTCTCATCACCATCTGTTTGTTGTATTTGTTCATTTATTGGATGCTGTTGTTGTTCTCCCACATGTTATGTTCTTGTTGTCTTTAGTCTCTTTGCTTTGGATGTTGTGCTTTTGGACTTGTAATGCAAGTGTCTGTGTCATCAGCCCATCGTCATTGTGTGTTTTGTCTATTGTCTGTCCAGCTTGTCTGTTTGCCAGTCTTTGATTTTGTTCCTTTTTCCTTCGCTGTTGTCTGTTGTTTCTTGTTGTTGTTTTTCATTTCTGTCCAAGTCTCACTTTGTCTTGGATATTCTGGTATTTACATTCGCTATGAGAGTGTTTGTTTGTATCCTTCCGCCTGTCCACAGTCATTATGTCCTAATTATCCCCTGTCAGTCCATCTGGTGCTTGCCTTGTTCTATATGAAGATCATTCTGTATTTCTTTCTTGTTTTCAACACAGATTACATTTTACAGATTAGTCTTACATTTTGGATGAATTTATTTGCAAATTAATTTATCTATTTTATTTTGTTGTTTTCTTTTTACACTCAAATTTATATAACTTTTTTATTTCTCTGTTTTTTTTGTAGTAATTTAATATATTATTGTCTTTTATTTATTAGGCTATGTGTACCATCTTTGGATTGGATGAGCAGGCATTCAAGTCACAGTGTCTTCACTTTTGCTCATCCTGACCATCCTAAGTTCAGCATGTATCTTATGTGCATTTGTACTTCTCCTTCCCAATCCCACCCCCACTCCCCCCTCCCTAAACCCACTCCATCCTTCCCCTTACTCTCTCCACCCCTCCCTAAACCCACTCCATCCTTCCCCTTACTCTCTCCACCCTCCCTAAACCCACTCCATCTTTCCCCTTACTCTCTCCACCCCTCCCTAAACCCACTCCATCCTTCCCCTTACTCTCTCCACCCTCCCTAAACCCACTCCATCCTTCCCCTTACTCTCTCCACCCCTCCCTAAACCCACTCCATCCTTCCCCTTACTCTCTCCACCCTCCCTAAACCCACTCCATCCTTCCCCTAACTCTCTCCACCCTCCCTAAACCCACTCCATCCTTCCCCTTACTCTCTCCACCCTCCCTAAACCCACTCCATCCTTCCCCTTACTCTCTCCACCCCTCCCTAAACCCACTCCATCCTTCCCCTTACTCTCTCCACCCTCCCTAAACCCACTCCATCCTTCCCCTTACTCTCTCCACCCTCCCTAAACCCACTCCATCCTTCCCCTTACTCTCTCCACCCTCCCTAAACCCACTCCATCCTTCCCCTTACTCTCTCCACCCCTCCCTAAACCCACTCCATCCTTCCCCTTACTCTCTCCACCCTCCCTAAACCCACTCCATCCTTCCCCTTACTCTCTCCACCCCTCCCTAAACCCACTCCATCCTTCCCCTTACTCTCTCCACCCTCCCTAAACCCACTCCATCCTTCCCCTTACTCTCTCCGACCATCCCTAAACCCACTCCATCCTTCCCCTTACTCTCTCCACCCTCCCTAAACCCACTCCATCCTTCCCCTTACTCTCTCCACCCTCCCTAAACCCACTCCATCCTTCCCCTTACTCTCTCCGACCATCCCTAAACCCACTCCATCCTTCCCCTTACTCTCTCCACCCTCCCTAAACCCACTCCATCCTTCCCCTTACTCTCTCCACCCCTCCCTAAACCCACTCCATCCTTCCCCTTACTCTCTCCTCCCTCCCTAAACCCACTCCATCCTTCCCCTAACTCTCTCCACCCCTCCCTAAACCCACTCCATCCTTCCCCTTACTCTCTCCACCCTCCCCAAACCCACCCACCCCACTGACACCCCTTTTGTATTGCTTATTAACTAGCCCATTTTGTTATCTGTGATTGTACATTTTTTTCTTGTTCTCTTGAATCTGGCTGAATAAATAATAATAATAACAATTCCTATTCCTCCTATGCTGAAGGTTTAATTTGCTAGATTTTACATACCACAGCACCCTCTGGGCCCATACCACGTACCCATGATGCCAAGCGGCATATCATTCTCTTTTCTGAGAGCATGCGTACATGTATTCCCTACAAAAATACTAAGCCCCACGATGGGTAAGTATCGGTAAGTATTTGGGATAGTCCACTTCAGGCCCTCACTACGCTTATTCCTACATTTGCATAGAGTAGCACTGAGAGGAGGTGTGTATGGGCAAGGGTTTCATGAAGACCTCAAGTAACCAAGAAGTGACAGGCAAATGTATCGGCCCATTGCGTATGGGAACCCCTTTGAGAAAGGCCAAAGATGTTGCCATAGCCGTAGTTTCGTGGACATGCACAGAATCAGCTGATTTTAATAGTTGGCAATTTCAAGATAGAATTTTGAATAGCCCTAACCACCCAGCATGCCCAGTGAGAGATGGTGTCATGAGTGGCTTGTCTATGAGTTAAGTTATGAACAGCTGGGAAATAGTGCCTCTGAGGGTTTAGTGTGAGCAAGGTACCATTGAGCCTGAACAGGGCACCACAACTTGTCCTCCGTAACAACCGAGATTGTTTTAATCTCAGGGAAGAATATGTCTGATGGGGAAAAAGAGGTTGATTGGATAAAGGCAAGGAAACCTATGTGGGGCCTGTCGGCCATGGCATTTGGCTTGCCTGCAAAGTGTTGTAGGTTATGCTCCAATGGAGAAGTTCCCATGTATGCATGCATAACTGGCTGCACCGGATGCCCCCCTGTCAGTGTATGTAGGAGACAACAGTTGAGTTATCGGAACAAACCTTTCCTGTGGTCTTCTTGTGGAAGTGGGCCGAATATTAAGGCCAGAATATTGATGTTGAGAGTCTGCTCTTCTGGGGACCAGGTTCCGGTGACAGCGACATCTCGCATGTGTGCTTCCCAGCCATCGCTTGATGCGTCTGTTGTTAGAGTCAGTGTAAAAGTTGGGGAAGGGGGAACCTGAAGTTGATTGAGTGATTGTGAGGATTGGTCCACCACTTCATATAGCCGAGGACCGGGGAGAGCACTGGCACATGATGTACAGACAGCAGATGGTGTATGAGCCTGTAGTGGCAATGATCTTCCATCTTTACCTCTACAGCCAGAGGATAGCGGCTGGTAATAAGTCACCGACACTGCCTGTGTGGGGGGAGTTTAGGGTTGAGCTATAGCAGATGCGTCTGTAACAGGTTGGTTGGGCCGGAAATGGTGAAGTTTGCGTGGAAGCTACTAGGAAGAGATCTTGTTTCTACTCTTGGCCATCCGAGATACTTTAGCCTTCGGTGGCCTTCTGTGGCCTCGATCTGGTTTGCTTCTTCCATCAATTCCTGAAATTGACTGTTGAACAGGTCAGGACTCAGGAGTGGAAGAACATCTAAACAGTGGCGTAGCCTGGGAGGGGGGCAAACCCCATCCCCCTACACTAACTGGAAATCAGAGATGGGAAAATTATTGATAGGCCTATGCAAATTGCAAAATCCAACCAGAACATGCCAAGAGAAAAAGGTATACAAGTCATATACATGTACTATGTACTTATTTTTACATGTGTGTCTGAAATGTATAACAATTATATACTATGTATACATTTTTTACTGAGTGGAACTTTGCAGTGTAATTTTGGGCTAGGGCCACAAAAATATATAAGCACCTAAGGCAGCACCTTTGGGAAAATTGGTTGATCTTTTTAGGGTTTTCTTCTCCTTTTCCCTGCTTCCTATTTCTCTGCATTGCATTACAGTACGTAAAATTATCAAATTGGACATTTTGTTCTCATCAATGAGGTTGAACAACAACTGGGCACATCTCTTCTACACTTTTACCAGCCCCTTGAACACCCCCTATTCTATTCTTCCTGACCTTCACTCTTCTTTCCTTCTTAAGTTCACCTTTCCATCCTTTCTTACATTTATCGGTTTTTATTCCTTGCCCATATTCCCCTTCCTTTTCCCTTAATTTATGCTAATGTCAGCCGCTAACTGCTTCTGGCCAACATGACTGAAGCTAGCAGCGTATTGGGCACACCGGATTGGGCGCAATAATTGCAGCCTACACGTGATTCAGACTAAATGCATTTCGTTGGTGCACATTTAACTATGAAATCGTGGCTATTACAATGGGCGCGTATACTAGTTATAGAATTTTCTAGATAGCCGTGCTTACTGGTTTTTGCACGATATATTTTCAGATCAAGTTCGTAAAAAGTGTGTTTCTATTTGGCCAAATGGATAAATTCAAGTAAGATTTAGTTGATCAGGAAAATGCAATTTATGGTACTTTGGAAGGACGTTCAGAATATTTGTACAGGGCTCTCGCTTCGATCGGTCTCTGTGCATGCTTACATAATAAAAAAGTTAAGAAAAGAAAAAGATGATGTCACCACAATAATATAGAATATTGCGATATTTTCTTCAAGATATTTTGATATACCCAAAGCTGGATATCAAACAAGCTTAACACACTGTTACAAGGTAACATTATAAGTTCCCATCAAATATACATGTGAATGCATTCTGGTTTAAAATTCTGTTTAAGAGCTGCCCATGCTTCTCTCAGTATGTATTACATTGTCACATTATTAGGGCCCTGCACCTAACATTGGATCAGTTCACTTAATTAAAAATTACGTATTGCCACTGGTTGCCACTGGTTGCCACTTAAAATAGCTCTCATAGTGTCATCTGTTATTACTGCCACAGCAGACTGGTTCCCTGGGTGCCCAACACTGCATCAAACATTGGGCACACAGGCAAGCCCTGGTAACAACACACTTGATCTTTATTTTTTGAATCACCAAATTTCCCTGTTTTGCACTTGTTGTCATTGGAGTAATCATACTCATGGGGAAATGAGTCCATGTCTACCCCGGGTGCTGGGGGCAGGCTGGTCAACACAAACCACCAGCTGTGTCCCTGTAGCCAGGCTTGACATGAGCAGGCTTTGGTGACTGACGAAAGGTTTGGTCTGCATCACAGTTTGACTTCATGCCCAAGTTATCCTCCAATGGGCACAGTGATAGTTGATCTCTACACTCCCCAAGGGGGGAAGTCACCAAGGGGGGTGAGCTGATTGATCAGCTGGAGCTGGATCCTGAAAACCTCTTAGAGGCAATGCTTGTGTGCTGTTCCCTTTCTCTTTATGATGGCGATGATGAGAATCAGCAGAATCAGAGCTGTCCGGAAGGGAGGGAGGAATTCAAGCCGTAGCACGGTGATGTTTGCGCCGGTGATCTATGCCCAGAGAAATAAGGCTCACCCCACAGGAGGTTTTAGGGGCCACACGTATCAGGGACGGAAACCAGGCCGTCTGGGTCCATGGCCTCGGATCAAGTCAAACATGAGGTAGTGGTCTAGACCCTGCCAGGTTACCAGATGTATTGGTTTTCTTCCAGGCTCTGCTAATTGGTGGTGCACTCAGACAGGGTTGGGCAGACATATCACCAGGTGCTGTATTGTCAGCCTATGCACCCTTGGCCCCAATGCTGAGGGATAATGACCAAATAGGCGTGTCTCCAGGTACTGAAATTGGTGGCCAGAAATTTCTTGGCACTTACCCCCAGGAACAGAGGCCGAACAGGCGTGTCCTCTGGGACCGGATTGGCAGGCTGTGGTTTTAATTACATACGTGTTTAGTCTTAGTAGTAGCTGGAGGCCTACCAGGCACAGCCCTACCTCTACTTTAGGTTCATAGAACCTAGTAGGAAAGACTTTCCTCGGCTGGATGTCACCACTGGGGGAATGGCTGTATAAATGCTTTATGCTCATAAACTTAAATCTTGTATAATTACAACACGAAGGAGAACCCCAAATACTCTCAATGATATAATAAAAGAACATTTTTCAAAAATAAAACAATATCCACATACCTAAGAACAGAATTCTATGCATATAAGTACTTACTCTCTTCTGGTGTGAGCTTTGGAAACTCATATATATGCTCACATGTGTTCTTGCTATTAGGAATGCAGAATCCAAAGTTGAAGTCAAACGTCTTCAGGCATCTGTCTTTAAAGTAGTGTCTCTCAATCATGCGAAAGTTTTTAACTGGTTTATCTCCAACCACAAATTCAACTCTGTAAAACAAAGAAATTCAAATTTAGTCATACAAATACATGTAACAAGTGCAAATGTGATTATTTTTATTATCACATTTATTTTGACATTAACCTGTGTAAATACTCATTGTCAGTAGCCATTTAAGTAATTCACAATAAGTTACACTGTCAATCAAAATACAAATAGCTACAACAAGAAAATGACATTCCAATCTGTATTCATACAGGACGATATCTAGGTATAGGGAGAAGCAAAGCTTTTATACCCTTACCTATGGACAGACTAAAAGGGACAAATAAACAAGCATAGAACAAAACAAGGAAAACAGTATAAAACATCAAACCACCTCCCAACATTTGATTTTAAAAAAAACCTAAAGACTTTGTGAGGGAACGAAGTGAACATGCCAGAGGGAGTGTAGCGGACAAGCGGGTGGAGGGTGTGGGAGGGGGGTGTCCCCCCTTTATGGTAGGGAGCTTTTTCAATTGAAATCCATGTATTGTCTAAACACAAGTCAAGTTACAAGTAACATTGTCTCAACACAAGTCAAGTTACAAGTAACATTGTCCAAACACAAGTCAAGTTACAAGTAACATTGTCTAAACACAAGTCAAATTACGAGTAACATTGTCTAAACACAAGTCAAGTTACAAGTAATATTGTTTAACACAAGTCAAGTTACGAGTAACATTGTCTCAACACAAGTCAAGTTACGAGTAACATTGTTTAACACAAGTCAAGTTACGAGTAACATTGTCTCAACACAAGTCAAGTTACAGTAACATTGTCTCAACACAAGTCAAGTTACAAGTAACATTGTCTCAACACAAGTCAAGTTACAAGTAACATTGTCTCAACACAAGTCAAGTTACAAGTAACATTGTCTCAACACAAGTCAAGTTACGAGTAACATTGTCTCAACACAAGTCAAGTTACGAGTAACATTGTATAAACACAAGTCAAGTTACAAGTAACATTGTCTCAACACAAGTCAAGTTACGAGTAACATTGTCTCAACACAAGTCAAGTTACGAGTAACATTGTCTAAAAACAAGTCAAGTTACGAGTAACATTGTATAAACACAAGTCAATTTACGAGTAACATTGTCTAAACACAAGTCAAGTTACAAGTAACATTGTCTCAACACAAGTCAAGTTACGAGTAACATTGTCTCAACACAAGTCAAGTTACAAGTAATATTGTTTAACACAAGTCAAGTTACGAGTAACATTGTCTCAACACAAGTCAAGTTACAAGTAACATTGTTTAACACAAGTCAATTTACGAGTAACATTGTCTAAACACAAGTCAAGTTACAAGTAACATTGTCTCAACACAAGTCAAGTTATGAGTAACATTGTCTAAACACAAGTCAAGTTACGAGTAACATTGTCTCAACACAAGTCAACTTACAAGTAACATTGTCTAAACACAAAAATTTGAAAAACGGACACCACTGTGAGAAAAACAGTCGGTTATCCAAGCTCCGATTATAAAAAAACATAATAATGAAAGCGCGCACGCGCCGATAATACACAAGATGAATGGATGCACTTAAAACGATGTAGGAAACGTGTGTAAAACATGTTACAACAAATGTTACGGTGACACATCATAGTAGTACATGAGTTTCTGGTCTCTATACATGAGTGTTCAGGAATCTCGCAATATTTTCAGAGTCACTCATGATTTGGTGAGCATGACATGTCACATTTCTTACTGTAAAATCTGCACTGAAGCTGGCCGCAACCCAAGGAATTTAGCGCAAATTGACTGCATCAAATACACAAGCTGTATGTACGACATACATACATAGACCTGCACTTCCTGCCCGATTGCAAATTTGCGAATCTCCTTCGCTGGTTCACATATGTATACCTTGAATGGTGCGGCGAGGATACCAATCATGGAATTTTCTGGATGCAATGCTGCTGCATGGACCAGGCCATTAGTGCTGTCCATTTACGAATAATTTAGTATTCGCAAATCGAGAAAAAAATTGATCGAATATTCGAATATTCGAAAAAAATCGCAATTCAATGTAAAACATAAGAAAATAAAAATATGAAACTACGTTGCGTAATGGCTGCTGGTAGCTATCGGGACGCCGCACCAGGCGTGTTAGACAATTACAGATCATGAACAGATCCTATCAAAACACCCTGCCTTTTTAGCAGATTTTTAATAAGTTACAGAATGATATTATCCGCTATTTCTACCAACATGCCAATGACAGGCCAAGCAAAATAATAGCGCGATCTTTTTTCCGACATCGAGCACCAACATCGAACACATTATGTAGGCCGTATGCATTGTTGTATCGTTGCGAGATCCCCATATTCTGACCATACCGTCTTCTAAATTAGAACTGTAAATCGCGTTTTTCTGGTCACCTAAATCTTACTTCAATTTGGTTATATTGTCCATCTGGCCAGTTCACCGAATTAATTCCAAAAACGAACGGTAAAAAATCCTCCAAAAGCGACTATCGTATTTATATCGCACGCACGATACATGCTTCATGCATACACACCACGTGCGTGCAGCCTAGCCAGCCATTGTGCATGACTGGTATCTGCGCGCGTAATAGCGAGAACTTCACACAGCACATAGCGGGCACCAGCGCAAGTCTCAATCACATGGTCGGCAGGAAGCCCGCACGTACATGTACACGTACATGTGCAACACGTACATGTGCTCAGTACACATCGAATATACAATGTATATATGTCACATGCATGGTGAAATAGCGCTCGTACGGTACGGCAGATCGTGGATGGCTTGGGTACCATGGATCGCGGCCGGCTTCAATGCATTTTGCGGTACAAAATCTGCTTTTGGCATCGCGTAAATTTTTTCTCGAATATTCGAACGGGCAAAATATTATTCGAATATTCGAGTGATAATTGAATATTCGAATATTTGATATATTCGAGACAGCCCAACAGGCCATGCTGCCATGTGGTGTGCATGCAGTTTGCATGATGCAAGAGTGCACGATAACAATTTCTGTCTTCTTCCGTGGGATCGTCACTTTCGGAAGGCCTTTCACAAAAATTTTTTAATCAAGTATGTGAAAAGTTTGTTAACTACTTGGCAAAATGGACAAAATAATCGACTGAAATTTAAGCACCGAGGAATATATTGTACAGTATACACTTCGGGGTTGTTTAGCATGTAAACCTTTTTAAAATTTTGGTTTCATTAACCTGGTTTTTGACATTTTGAAACCAGATGGTTAAATTTTAGGCGGTTAAAACGAAATATTTTTATGCACAGCACTACTAAACACAAGTCAAGAAACAAGTCATTGTCCAAACATAAGTTAATTAAGTTACGAATTAACTTTCAACAAAGACAAGGAATACTTGCAGAAACACCCCATGTCCATGTTCTGGATATTATAAATGTTATGTTTTCTTTTGTTCCAAAATTTCAAACCATTCTAATCTTGTTTTTTGTTAACCAACATGGCAACAGACAACCATTTCTGAAAGGCAAATGATTTCATTAATTTCACACTTTTTTCATACTGTTGATGCTCTTTTCATATCTTAAAGACCTGGTAAAACGGAAAATGAAAACAGATGAGAATTTTCCAATGTGTTATTTTATATTGGTGTATTTAAGAATGTCTATAGATGTGAAGTTTCATAATTTTACAAACTAGAGTGGGCCTATATGTGTGGTCTTTTTTTAAATGAAAATCATCCTATTTCTGGATGGTGTGATCAAATTGTGCAATTCCTCTCACAGAGGGTGCTACACATGGTAACTTGTGCAATATTGATACAATGATACATGAACGCAGTTTACCCATGACGCGTCATCACCAATGCAAATTACATGTAGGTAATGATGTTTTACAAAAATGTCTTACATGTAGATACAGGCTCAAAATTGACAAATGTGCGCTCTTTTTTCCAGGATAAGAAATCCTTCAATTTTTTGGTTCTTATTATGTTAGTGAAGGAAAACTATTCAAATAGTCATTCATGAGGAAAAATCACTATTTCTCTATCTATTTTACTATAATGTCTTTAACAGTTTAAGTTTGCCTTGATGCTGCAAGAATTACTGCAAGAAATATAGGTAAAACTTGCAGTGGCCTCTTAACCTGGAGTTGCTGCCCAGGAAATGATAAGGTTTGTCAATTCAGATGAAGCTCTATGAATAGATTGAATACACTTACGTTGCCCCGATGGTTTTCAGCTTAAGGAATTGAGGTGTGAACTGGTAGCGGACAAACCTTCCAGCATTAGGATCAGCGTCATCTCCATCAGGCTCAACATCATCATCATCCTCTGAAAATACCCAAACACAATCATATGATTTTCACTTGATTTTCAGTTCAGATTCTAATCCTGATGAAAGCATGCCTGACAAATTGATTGAGGGACATTGCTGCAAATCCATATGTGAAAGACATGACACCAGCAAATGAATTCCCTGGTTGCTGAGCCAACTTCTGGGCAGTTCCGTAATTATGTCAACCAAATGGTCAAAATTCAAAAATCGTTAAAATACCTCAATTTTAAATCATATTGAAGGTCAAAGCATCTAGTTTCTTATAATTATATGCGTTTTTATCAAACATTCATGTTTTCTCATTTTTGAGGCTGTAATGACTCAAAATGAGTCAAAATACCAATTTTTTGAGCAAAAAGTACATTTAAGATTTTTGTTGCGGATGTACACTGTACACTCCCAAAAATTCCAAGTTCAATGACCTTGCTCGGAGTCTTCTTTTTATTTCAAACAAATTAAGTTTACATTTTTTGAAAGGTGGTAACTGAGTGTCTCTGTTTGATATGTCTTTACTTTCCACCCCCTATTCAGTATTCAGAAATGATGTCATTTTATCGATGCGGACGTACAAATTGAATATTTTCACAGTGCACATCCGCAACGTACATCCGCAACAATGAACATTGAGAATTCTAACCTGAAGGTAAAGGTTGAGGTTAATTTGTGATGTGCTGCGCAAACCGAGAATGGGATTGGAATAAAATGTTCAGGTTTTATACTTCTATCGGAGATACTTAAATTGCAACTGCTCAAAATCCAAAAGCCTCAATAAATTTGAAGTTCTGGCTTCTCAAATTCTCTGAAATGCACGTCCGCAACTACGGAACTGCCCTTCTGCATCTTGGTTTGGTTTATTAGAAAACATACACACAAGGACATGCAAGGAAATTCAAGAGTCTATGTTTACCAAGGATGAAGCAACTGAGTAAGATCAACTTGTGAAAACTAGACTCAATATAAGGTATTAACAATCCACGTCGGTGAAGGGCAGGCCATATTATCTATTACACGACCAAAATCATTTAATATTCATGATTAACAAGTAACAACATAGAAACACAATGTGGCTAGTCTGGTACCAGTTTAATGTTCCAGTAGTTGTATGGATATACTGTACATGCCTACAGATGCCAGGAAAAAACTATTATCCGAGGTACATGTGCAGCGTGCAACTTGTGTCTCAGAATTATGTCATCCTGTTCACATAAAACAACAAGATTTCACTCCAATTGTTTTCAGATTTCAAGCAGTGTGGGGGCAGAAATAATATTCCTCTAGGGAACGTATTCAGAGTTATACTTGTCAAATACAAACTTAGACTGTGTATTAACCTAAACCACATTCAACCCAAAAACTCAAAATACCATATCCCAACATTTTAGATATTGTACAAATAATTTCACCAATGAACAAAGCTGGTGCTGGTCTATGTGATAGACGCACTCGCCCTACAGCGAGCGAGCGTCTACCACATGCATGCAGATTTCCTGATTAATTATGCAAACCAACCCAGCACTGACCTCTCTAAGTTTTGACCAATCAGGGCCCATGGGGCATCTGCTATTGTACTGTTTGGCGAGCACGTCTACCACGTAGATAGCTGCTGCCACGTTAATGCGTAAAATTGACCAATCAACATCCTCCGTCACGATCCTGACGAAAATGTTCTCAAAACAGATCTGATTGGTTCATGTGCCACGTTGCATAAAATTTGCATGCACGCATGTATCAGACGTTCATACGTAGTGACACAGGGTAGAATGGGTGGTACTCAGACTAAGCTGGTACTGACAAAAAAAAAACTTAATAATCTCAGCACTAGGGTAGGTCTAGTTTGGCCCAAGGCAATTACACATAAACATGGCAGCTGTAAGAGAGGTAAATTATAGCCTTTATACTCTGAGAATGAGAAACATTTGAGTTTTCAAAAATGAAGAGCAAAACCAAAGTGAAAAGCACCTTACCTGATGAAGGAGGTTTAGCAATCTCAAACAGCACAGTCGATGTGTCCATATCTCTTATTTTAAATCTAGTGAAGTCTATGTTGTATATGTTAGCATCTGGATCACACAAGTAATCTGTGAAAGATAAACATAATGTTTTTCAATAATTTGAAGGTAATGTGTCTAACTAACCACCGAATGCACTGATTCTGATTGCCTTGACATACTCTCTAGTAAAATAAAATCAGCAAAATTTCAACTTATCTTTATTAAAATGTAAGAATGACATTATGGCCCTTAAGATAAGAACAATTTAACCTATTGAGTTGACTCACTAGTTTATGTGTCAGTGTCTATTTAATCAGTGTGTTCAATGGTTATTTCGTAGTTGCCACTGGTTGCTTTACTGGCTTCTTACCTTTTTAGTCTGCTTATATTTTCGATAATTTTTTCTTTCATTAACTGCAGAATTAGCAGTATTTGAACAATGACAAGCTGTCTATCTCCAAAACATTTAATACTGTCATCAGCTAAAATTTATGAAATGTGGACTAGGGTTGTGCATTTACGAATAATTTAGTATTTGAATATCAAAAAACAAATTAATTCAATGTAAAACATAAGAAAATAAAAACTTAATTCCAAAAACGAACGGTAAAAAATCCTCCGAAAGCGACGATCGCATTCATATCGCACACAAGCGTACAAGCACACCACACGGGCAGCCATCTTGCATTACTGGTATCTGCGAGCGTAATAGCCAGAACTTCACAACACTAGCGTGCACCAACGCAAGTCTCAATCACATGGTCGACAGGAAGCCCGCACGTACCTGAACACATGCATGTGCACAGTACACATTGAATGTTTCCTCCAGTGACCGGTTTCTGAGGGTATAAGGCTTCTTCCTTGATTTAGAAAAAAAACCAAATGCAAGATGTCAACTAATGTCCTAATTACCTTCCATAGGTACCAGGAAGCATGCTAACAACGTTAAATTCTTCCCGATGGTAACTACTTTTGTGCAACGGTGTGATTTCTGATGTCAACTCACAACGCGTCTACGCGAATGTCTGTGCCCTGTTTCCGAGGACTGCGTTGGTAGTACGGGGCTCCCGTAAAGCCATATGTGAAAAATAAATATTTGTTGGCATTTTGTGTGTCTTTAGTAAATTCACCTTATCCTAAATGTAAAATTTTGTCTTATTAAATTATCAGTTCTTTTATAGTTAAAAATTATCATTGTTTTCAAATTAAAAAAAACTGATAATAAAAACACACTTGTGGTCGTTTCAATGCTTTAAACACTCATTTTATTCATTCCACATTCATACAGGTTTTTTTATATTATGACCTCTCTTTTTTATTATTCATTATTTCTGTGATAAATTGTTGACTGTTTTAAATTTAAAGAATTCTTTTGTTTTTTTTGCATCGGCATAAATTAATTAAATACTAAAAATAACAAACTTAGTATTTGTTTGACTGTTTCTAGAAGTTGTGTTGAGATGCAGCATAGGACAGCTTAATTGGACCAGGCTTAGATTGAGACTAGGATGTTGAGGGAGGCTTTTTGGATTTTGCTTTGGGTGTTTTCTTTTTTATGTAAAGATTTTCTAGCAAGCCTCATATTGTGGGATTTTGTTCCGGGTGACCTTTTCTGCGATTGCCTTTCTCAACATTACAAACTTCTGTTGCCTGAGGGGAGTCACTCTCTGTGTACCTCCTGCTTGTTAGTGGAAATGCACCTGTTAATTGAATAATTACATGTGTGTCTCATTTTAAAAAAAAAATGCACAAAACTAGACCCAAAACCTCTCCTTAAAATGTGTAAGTATCATTAGAAAAATTCTTCATGCAAATTTTATTATTTTAAAGTATTAAGAAACTAAACCCTTGCAATATTGTTTCATAACCCTCAATATTAGAGGAAATAAAGATTTTGCAAGTAGTGGGAAAAATTTTATAAGGAATGTGTCCTTTACAGACTTCCGTATTAGTTTACCCAGCATGCATGGTTGCTAATAAAGTCACGCGACATCAATATGAACGAATGGCAATTTAAAACATTGTAACCCAAAACTATGAATGAAAGTGCATTGTTTATTTTTGACTCTCGCAAGTTTGGACACTTTTGTATCTAATTAAATAAGGTCTAAAGTACCTCCAAATTAGATATTTACGAATACAACAAAGCCTTAACTTTCCATATTTTGGGGTCAGCATAGAGAGGAGACATCTTTCATCACTCACAAACTTATTTGACGTCATCCAAAGTTGTTTACATCGCGCCGCGTAACGCAGAAGGTAAGCCCGCGGAAACAAGACCCCCTTGATAACGGGACCCCCCACGATACAATGTGTTTATGTTACATGCACGGTGAAATAGCGCTCGGAAGGCACCGCGAATTGTGGCTGGCTCGCGGTACCGTAGATCGCGGCCGGCTTCAATGCATTTTGTGGTACAAAATCTGCTTTTGGCATTGCATTAATTTCTCGAATATTCGAAAAGGCAAAATACTATTCGAATATTTGAGTGATGATCAAATATGAGATATATTTGAGACAGCCCTAATGTGGACCCCCTTATACAGTATGTAACAAGTTAAACACTAGTCCAGGATACTTGGAAACCCCTTCAAAAGGCAAGGACCTCCAAACTAACTAATCAGTTGATTTATTTCCCCTATTTCTAATACAGACATTTTACTTGTAAAAAAAATTGAAAGTAAAGATTTTGGTGACCCAAACGGGCCACACCTCAAAGTTAGTGTTGAGTGTATGGGAGCATACATGTAAATGACATCCCTGTTTCCTTGTTACTGAGATCATCTTGGAAACATCGAAAACCTTTGGAGAAACACCGTCAACTGAGATAATATCTCACACTGAATTCAATGATTGGCTAATTGAAAACAAAGAATTCATAGCATACTGTATATCTCGTAAACACAGAATTCAAAATATTTCCACTATAGTCTATCATTGAATTCTGTGTTTCTGAGATAAATTTAAGGCTGTGCATTCAAGGGTAATTTTGGAACCAAATACCCTTTGCCCAAATGGGTGGATACCCGCAATTTAATATAAAACATAAAAAATTAAGAACCTCGAAGTATGTTGCGTAATGGCTGTTAGTGAGTAACGTACCGGGGCGCCGAGCCAGGCATGCTAAACAATTACCAGACCCCTCCAAAACACCCCAACCTTTAGCGGATTTAGGCTATTTTTTAGGGGTGCCAAATTTTATTTTGCCGACATGACAGGCCAAGCAAAACTTCGCGTGATCTTTTTTTCCGACATTGAACACAGACATCAAACGCAATGTATGCATTGTCAGGGTTGTTATATTTTGTTGCGAGATCCCAATGCAATTACAAATATTCTGACCGCCCGGTAAATCGCATTTCCCTGATCAGCTAAATCTTACTTGAATTTCAGTCGGTAATTTTGCCCAGTTGGCCAAGAAGAAACACACTTTCCACGTACATATGCTAGATCTTAAAATATAATGTGAGAAAAATTCCTAGGGTGACAAACGCATTGATTAAGACGTAAACAAGATGCGTCATGCACAGTCACCATGGACAGCATGGTCATAATCTTGAATGTTCTACGACTGGTATCAACCCCACACACTGCCACATGTAATAGCCACGATATCAAAATAACGTGCACCAGTCTCAACCATGTGTGGGCAGGAAGACTACATGCACACCGTTCGTACTGTGTGTGTGCACGGTGTAGGCTCGGTCCATTCCAAATGCCGTACGCGGTAGGATTTTTGGTCGGTATGGTACCTAAATGTATCGTGGCTGGGCTGCGTCGCGTTGTTCGGTATCGTAGATCGCAGCTGGGCTGCATCAATACGTGGCTCGCTGCCGTCTTCAGAACAGATCTGCGGTATGAAATCTGCTTTTGACAATTTTTGCAGGTCAGTGATGTATTATACATGTATGAAAAGGGGCATGGTTCTTATTTTTTTACGGGTACTAGAATCGAAAAAAGGGAGCCGGGTACCCGATGGTTTCAGTCGGGTTTTTTAGTACCCAGGTTGAATGCACTATTGCACAGCCTTAGATAAATGATCTCATTTTTTTGTCTTTCTGGGAAGGTTTGTCTATGTTGCCAAGATCTCAGTAACATGGAAACTCAGATGGTCATTTAAGCTTCCGTAGTATTGACATTCTCTTAGCAATATTCCCTTAAGAAAATGGTCAAGATCCAATAGGCCATCAAAGCCAAATTTACAACAATTGAAATTTCACAGGCATAGCAGATATGTGAATCAAATTGAGCTCTACTTTTTTTGGAAATCCATGGTCTAGAAGCAAAGAAAGTTGTTTGCAATGTTGAACATAGATTTCATCAAGCAACTTAAAAAAAAAAATACTAACGATAAGATAGCCTGAATACCGGGGTAGTCACAGGACATGAAGACTCGCAGGGACTAACTTAGAAGTACAGACAGTTGGCATCAAATATGTTTAAATGGATTTTCAACAGTCTGAGGCAGTCACGCTAGCTGTCATACATGTCATAGGAGTTGATGCAAATAATTTACTGCATTACCGGGAGCCAATTTCAGTAACGCTTTGCGATCATCGCTAAAGCCCAAATCCATCGCTAAACGGAACATTGCTACGCAAAACTGTACGTGTACTGTAGCAATTGATTTTCCGTTTTCCGTTTTGGCTTTAACGGTGATCGCAAAGCGTTAGTGAAATCGACCCCAGCACTTTAAAAATCATACAAAAATAATTTCCCTAGAAATAAAAAAAACTATAGATTGGGTTTGAGCACAATCATTTAATCCATGGATTCTTTAAAATTGTGCATGGGCAATTTTCCACAACCAAATAACACATAAAAATGTGTGATGCTCCTCCCTGAGCTTTCTAGCACTATCACTTTTCGGGATGCTATAACACTAGATAGGTTTTGAAAATAACAACTGATAGATGAAATTTTGGTGGAACGTTGTATCACCTACATGTACCCTTACTCCTAGATAATGAATTCGCTTGAATTATTCTTTTCCTGATCCTCATACATCCGTTATGCTTGTGCAGTCTCATTTTTGTAAATGACACACATCTTTTCACTGCAGAGACGCGGAAGAAGATTGACCTCATGCAACTCCATTACAAGATACATCTCCATTGCTTCACAAGTAACTTGGAAGAAGCCACGAAGTGGTGCGGACGGTTTCCCAACCTGTACATTGGTCTCACCCCAATCGTCACCACCGGCATACAAGGACCACAAGATGTTGCAAAGAACATCCCCCTCGACCAACTTCTCCTTGAGACTGACTCATCCTACTTTGTACCCTGTGACCTACAGGATGCAGCCCAATACAGCAACCCAACCATGGTGAGGTTGGTGGTGCAAGAGGTAACTCCAATCCAAGGAATCCCAGAGCAAGATGTGTCAGCGGAACACCCAGCAGATGTACTCCATGGTGTAGACCTAACTGCATTATTTTGTGTACATTTTATATAACCTATATTTTTTGTAGGTAATTCATACAGTGTCTGTGAAATGCCTGACAGAAATACTTCATAATTATTATAACCTATGATATTAATATATGATTTGAATACAATAGCTTTTGAAATACTCTGAGCGACTGTACTCCCGTATTATTAGACTTAGGGCCAAGTCTTTCTAAGTCGCGGTTGTCTACTTTTCACGCAACTCTCGTGAAACCGCGCGAGACTCATGTCTACGTTGAGAGTTCAGCTCTCGGTGCGGGACCACTCAAAAAGAAAGACTTGGGAAACCTGTTTTCAGTTTGTACACAGCCTATGGGCTCTTTAGCCGAAATCGTACGGACGCGTCTGATTGGCCAATCTTTATTAAAGATATGAATATTCAATATGTAGGCCTCCGCTACATCCTCCACGTGTACACAGGGCTGATTCACGTTGAATACACAACCACGTATAGGAATATAGCTGCAGAATGACCTTGATAATGATACTTTTAACACAAGTGGGTCGTGAACATGTGAAATTAAATATGTGGTTTGTTTTTATCTCCTTCGTGCATATACATGTAGGAATAAGTTATAAGTCCCGGTCCGTCTCACTAACTGTAGTTATAGTGTAGACCTACAAAGTTAACTTATCCACTTGCACACAATGTTAAACGGATAGATTATACTTTTGTTCCAGCTTTATACAAAATTATTTATCAAATCAATCAACTTATGACGTATTTGAACAAAAAACAAAATTTGAAAATGCTGTCCAATCATGGAGCTATAAAACAGAGTACACTACTGCTGCTTTATTTGAAATGGTATACACCCTCAAATAAAATTGACTCGTCTTAACGGCAGTCTCTACGGCAACCGTAATACAAAACACGCCCATACGTGAATAAATGAATATGTGTCTAAAACGGCTTTGCCAAGTCTTTCTTTTTGAGTGGTCCCACGAATGGGGTGCATGTAATGTGTGCATTATCCCGGTAAATGTGTGCGTTCAGTGCGGTTGAATTTAGGCTACGTGCGCTGATGTCAATACCCTGCGTCAGTCTTTCTTCCAGACGTAAAGTTGGCCAAGTACGAGTGGGGTGCATGTACGCAAAGCGTGCATTATCCTGGTAATGTGTGGATTCAATGCGGTTGTATTTAGGCTACGTGCACAGTGCACGTGGCCTGGAGGGGTTGATGACGTAATGCAATACTCAATGCAATGCAATGTTAGTAATGGTTGCAACGTTACGTTAGGAATGGTCGCATTCGAGCGATCGCGGACGCAGTTTATGACTCAATCATCACAATGAGAGCATGAAAACTGAATAACAACATTGAAATAGACACGACAAGTTTGTATAAAACTTGTCACGTCATTTTTGCACCTGATTAGGAAAGATTTTTTCATTGTTCAGAGGAAAACTTTGACTTAAGAAGAGGGATTTTGACCGTACAATGTAGGTATTATTTATGTACACAAAAGCCTATGGCATGTTTGGGAATGACACCGATATATCAGGTTTTCACGATATTTTTTTACCGATATATCGATATCGGAGAATTTTTATATCGAAGGACCTTAATTGTAATTGCTTGTATCATTGATTAAAACTGTTCAAATATAGCCATAGAAATTAATAAAGCAACTGCTATTATAAAGGAATTGACAACCCTTCCAGGCATATGAATAGGTACGCCTTTACAGGGCTTGAATTTCGTGAAAAAGAGCACTGGACAGCAGGTCTAGTAACTGAAACATTTTACTAGACCTGAACTTTTTTTCACTAGACCTGTGACATTCATGTACATAGGAAAACCGTAATTGTATGCAATATTGTGTCCAAAATCATCAATTTAGGAACCATTTTAATTGTGCAAGGAAAACAAAATCACTAGACAGCCGGACTAATGCAGTACACACTTTACTAGACCGACACTAAAATCACTAGACTCGGTCCACGGTCTAGTGGATATTTCGAGCCCTGCTTTAGTGACGAGCATGCATTTCACAACATACATAACACAAGGCTCGACACTAGCCGTGGCCCGGTGGCCTGGGACCACCAGAAAAGTTTTTGCAGTGTCAAAAGCAGATTTCTTACCCCAAAATCTGTACCGAGCCAGCTGTGTGCCACGTTATTGCGTTACGTACAGAGCCCGGCCGCGATCCATAGTCCGTCCTAGCACTACTTTGATGTGCATGTCACATACATGGTCATCTTAATTAAGGGAAACTGCTGCGGGGGACTAGTGACTAGCTAACATGCATGGCGCTGTATTCACTAATTCACACCATCCCATTGAATAGATTTTTAAATCTTAAAAGATCAGCGAGGGTTGAAACTTGTAGTCTTTACTAAGAACATTGACATGATTGACGGTTGAAACTACCTTTCCAGAATTTGGAAGATCGCCGACAAAAGGTTTGTCGTTGATAAGCTGCATTACCCGTAGTTTTGAAAAAGATGCTGTTGTAAATGGGTTGAAAACAATGCTTTTGCTTGCATTGGGTCCGCCAAAGACATTGATATACCCGGAGTCTCGTAATGTTCGTGCTCGTAATAACCAAATATTTCTCTAAAGTAATACACAAATTGATCGGGACTGAAAAATATGCTTGCTAAATACAGGTCGTTATTGCCGAGCTTGTTAAAACGGAAGTCGAGTGTACACACATTGTATAATATACCGTACGTTGTGTACTGTACACAACTACACATGGAAAAAATGTACATGAATACGTGCACATGAACGTGTAGGCTTCCTGCTGACACGCATGGTTCAGACTTTCGCTAGTGCACTTCTGCATTAGCCTTTTCGAAGTATGGCGGACATAATAGGAGGGCCCTGTTTGGATACCAGGCATGAAAAACTAAATGGCGTGAACAATGTTTACATCTTACTCAATGCGATCATCGATTTCAGAAGAATTTCACAATATTTTTTAGATCAAGTATATGAATAGAGTGTTTCTACTTAGCCAACGGGTGTTTCAGAATCGTGCACCACTATGAGTTTGCGACGCATTGGCCGATTTGTTGACATATGCGCAATTTGTCGACAAATTGGCCAACGCATTGCAAATTCATGGTGGAGCACTATGGGGCCGTCCATAAAGTACGTACGCACGAAATGCGGACTTTTTTAACCCCCCCCTCCCCCCTGTACGCATACGCATTCCACATTAGGTTTTTCACTTCTCGTGGTCCCTTGCTTTAGCATCATTAAAATGTCAACGTAATCCAGGCCGGTACCGTTATTGGGACGTCATTTTCAAATTCTGAAATGAATGACTAAAGTTTAACAGGTTTTTATACATTTACAGATGGATTTTACTATTTTTTTTCATGTTGAATAAGGAAAAAAAAGGAAAAAACAAAACAATCCCGGTGCTTTTTTCACGTTTTTTACCTCTCTTTTCGCACGATAATGCTATGCAATTTTTTCGTTTGTGTACGGTACGCATTGGCCTTAACCCCCCCTCCCCCCCTGTACGCATGGCGTACGCATCGGTAACAACCCCCCCTCCCCCCCCTCCGTGCGTACGTACTTTATGGACGGCCCCTATTCTGAAATGTCCGTATTGGCCAAGTAAAAACATGTCGACAAAATTAATTCCACGCATTGTGATTGGCCAACGCGTTGCAAACCTTCATGGTGACGCAATATTGTGTGTCTGAGTGGAGCCTCTGTCTCTGAAAATCAAACTTGGACTTTTACCAACTGCCGATTATCGGAATATCGCAACTTACCACCTGCAGTATTGTCAAAACTAGGGTCTACCGTTGCACAACTTGCACAATGGGAAAGAATTCCACTGATGACCATTACGAAAAAAGGATTATATCCTCCAAGAGTTAACTTATTGGACACAAATTATGATAAACTTCAATCTCAGGTGTGGAAAACTTGGGTAGCATATCTGGAAAGTGAGTTTTACAGGGTCTTTTTACCTACAAAATGTACACTTCCAATATAGCGGCAGCCATCTTGCTCAAAACGCCCTCTGTTGGTTCCATAGAGTTGTGCACAAGTTATGGTCATCAGTGGAATTCTTTCCGCACAATGTATTGTTAGTGTTGGCACTCAGAATAGCCTACATGTTGTAGGCCTACTGCCTAACTGGCCATGTTGTTAGCCATATAGCCTAGCTCAAACTGTGTGTTTTACTTACTTAGCCTAACGTTAGGCCTAACAATCAACATTAGGCCTTGGCTATTTAATTTAATAGAGTATTTTATGTGGTGTAACATTAGTACTACATGTAGTAGGGGAGCTGGAGATGATGTAGCCTACATCAATAAAACTCACTCTCTGTACAATTCGTAAGCTTAAGTACATCATCTGGTGAAACAGCATCTTTCTGTAGTAGTTCCTCTTCCGTGATAACCTCTGCACTACTGCTGGTCGCCTTCTTTGCTTTAGCTTGTCGATGAAGAAACCCGCCACCTTTCTTTTTACCTGCACTACCACCGCTTGCAGGAGGCAGATCTGGTGCGCTACTCATGGTGTATAGTTCTGAGGCTTTTATAGCGTTTTTTCCCTCATAAATTGTGCCAGAAAGTAGCGAGTAGAATTAGTAATCTGTTGTTTCAAGGCACGATTAATATGAATGTTCGATTGTCACAATTTTAAGGATGATTGCCTACATGAACTTGCAAAGCCAGGAGAAACGTACGCCAGTCATGCAAATTGATTGCAGTTGATGGTTGGCTTACGCGCGCTGGTACACATTTTCAAAACAAGTGTTGAATAATGAGTGGCGCCGCGTACCAGCTAAGCAAATATATCTTGCGGGCCGGCTGATTGAGTGGGTTATCATGGTGACGGTATACTTGACATAATGTACATGTACATCATCCACACATGTACTACATGTACATGTATATGTACAATGCACCTAGTACAAACTGTATGTACATGTACAGTGTACATGTGCCGATCCACCTGTATTGTACACATACACACACACACAGGCCGGCCCTGAGTGAGAGTGACGTCGTTAGTTCGTCGGTATTTGACGATAATGCATCCGATAATGGTGGACGAGGTCTTTGAATCATGCTTGGCCCAATCATAAAATAGGGAGAGACCAAGCAATTTTATTTCTACCTCCATTAATCATTATTGATCGTGGGTACAGTACAGATATAGACTTGCGATCAAGTCTGTAAATTGAATGGTCTTCTTCGCTCCCGCTGCGCATTCACTGCATGCATGCATGGCACCTTAGCTCGTATGCTGTGGTACGGGTATGGTGTGTGACATGTGTACATGTACAGTATGTTCTGTAATAGTTTGAGGGGCCGCCCACATGAAGCACTATCCACGAAATGCCGTCTTTTCAGTAGACCCCCCCCCCCCCCCCCACATAATGTACCGTGTCGTACACACTACACAGAGTGGTCCCCCACAGCATTAAAATCACATGGGGCCAGTGCATTATTGGGATGTCGCATTCTAATTTCCCCCCCTTTCGGCCCCTCCTCGCGCGATATTCAGGAGGTCGCCGGTTCGAATCCCGCTCCAGTCAATTGTTCTTTGTTCACTTTCTAAATGACAATTGTGTCTGTTTCCCAGTTGCGGGACTCTACGTAGTCTTGGTTCAAGACTGTATTGGTGTGGATACTCGAACCGCACTGACCAATGACCATACGTGTGTACGTACAGGTAATCCGCACACACGTACGCACGGACCTGTCACTAATACAGTCTTGGGAATCGTGTAAAATCTCCCCCCGAAATCGGGGGGAAACACACTGCGCATGCGTTGCATCTAAAGGTCGGGCGCTGCCCATTTTCTGGTCACGCACGTGCATACACGTAAACATGGCACCCCGTGAAGTTACACAATATGGTACAGTTACAATAGTATGGTACTGTATACGTGCCTTTTGGTTAACATTTCGACGATGTGACTGGGCGAAAGTTGGGGAGATATATGACCGTGTGTATTTCAGTGGCTAATTTACAACATAATGTAGAAATCCACGGTTGTAATACCTTGTAATACTATAATTCCATTGCATTTGGTAAAAACAAACACGAAGCAAGGAGTTTTAAACGTGCTATTTAAGTATTATTTAGCCTGAGGCCTACAGTGAAACACTCCATCATTTTAAGTTACATGTAGGCATGTAGGCCTATAAACAAAAACATTTACACTGTTCATAATTTCTACCTCCATGATACAACGTGCATGGTACATACACCTGTACGCCGCATGCATATCAATACCCACAAGTCGGCCGTGGGAATGCAGCGATCTCTGCATTGTTTGACCCGGGCGTTGCCATGGGAGCTGACCGCAGGCCTCGAAGTTCAGGTTTTGCCTAAGGGAATGACCATATATGACCAGCGTCATTCTTATATATCATACATATTCAACACTGTGCCATGGTGATGAAGTAGCGCGCTACATACATTATACTAACGAGGTGCGCGCGCAACTCACAGCCCTTACACGACTCCCAAGACTATGTTATCGAAGGCCTTTACGAATGGGTGTACGTACGTGCGTGTCAGTGCGGATAATCGGTTCGTACGTTCGAGTACGGTAATAACATAGTCGTGGACCAAGACTAGACTCTACGCGACGCGGTACACCTCGATTGCGTATATAGGGAACTTGCGCATGTACAAGCTATGGGATCGCGGGCTACCAACATATTGGACGGAGGAATCTGATTGGTTAGGAATATAGATATATACGTATATATATTTTCATGAGACATCGACAAGAAGCATTGTACTTAATGAAAAAGTTCCGTTTTTACATGTACTATATGTCTATATACCACTATTACAATTAATGCGCATACACACTGTCTCCTTGAAGGCGGAGAAGGTTATTTTTTGTGACGTTCACATTCTGCAAAAAATTGGAATGTATATTATTATTATTAAATGATGTAGTATGTCGTTAAATTTACGTTAATTTTCCTCAAAATGACCCCAAACAGAGATACATCATTTCACCAAATTAGGGCCATCTGGCGACGGACTGCTCTAGACAACAGATTCGGATGCAGCCTCTGTCTCATAAGATTTTCCAGGGGGGAGGCGTGGAAATAGAAATGCCAATTCAATGGCGACGGAGTTTCGGGGTTATCAAAAATAGCTAATTCTGTCTCCCCTCTTAATTTTCTTCTCTTTTTAAGTGTTTCTTCCTCCCAATATGTGGTCAGTTTTCTTCTTTCTTTCTTTTTTCTTTTCGTTTTCTCTTTGCTGAAAAAAAGGGGGCCGTGCGCCCCCCGTCCGCCCCTGATAAACTGCTGCAAACTGCGTCATCAGCCAAAAATAATGACCTGAAATGTTATAAAATACTGACTTGGAGTTGGGAGGGCCTGACGCCTTTTCATCCTCTCGGCAGCGGGACCTTTCGCTTTTATAAAGCAAAAACGGCACCACTGACACATGGACCACAAGGCACATCTGATTGAGCTGAGCACTCGTCCACCATAAAGTACGTCGCGTACGCACGAAATGCATTTTGTACGGCCCCACTCACGTTTGACCGAACCATACGCCGAGGTTTTCACTTGTTTTGGCTGAATCAAATTAAATCAATTAGATCATGAAATGCCCGTATTTTTTCCTCCTGGGCAGTGGCGTCACCAGACTTTTGAGTCTGGGGGGGCACAAGGGGGGCACTAGCAATTGTTGGGGGGGCACTACAATATATATTATATTTTTTTTCACCAACCCAAATCTCAAATGGGGGGGCACAAGGGGGGGCACGAGGTTTTCCAGGGGGGCACGTGCCCCCCCTGGCCCCCCCTTGGCGACGCCACTGCTCCTGGGGCCAATTTCATAAAACTGTTAAGCACAAAAATTTGCTAAGCATAACATTTCTGTCTTAATAAAAACAGGGTTAACAACCAAATTTCCACGTGTTGTGTATCACTTGTGATTGTTCTTTGGGTGTTGTTCGCTGACCATGAATATCAAATGGAATGTTCAATGGTGGTCTGTTTTATTGGACGAGACATTTTTGTGCTAAGCAAATGTTTGTGCTTAACAGTTTTATGAAATTGGCCCCAGGTCTAGTCTATGACCGAACTGAAACTTGACAATAGAGGGCGGTATCATGACATGTTTTAAAGATGGCTGCGTCCATACGGTTGTTAAACTTGAAGCTTGCGTGCCATTTAAAGCAGCGTGGTTCAGGTGCTTTTCTTTTAATTAATGATTCGAGAAAAAGATGTAAAACCTCCCGATTACACAGTCCATCGGGTAAGTAATACTTGATAGGGCCCAAAACGGTAATCCTGGGTTTTAGGTGCCTAAATTATGTACATCCAAAGTTGAAAGTGGTCTCTAACTTCAGCCAATGCATCACCCAGTGTAGTGACTGCGCGTTAGTGGTAGCCTTGTTGCCATCTTGTGATTGGTCCGTGTGCAGCGATGCGTAGTCGTGCAGTCAATGTACATACACATAGGCAGTGGCTAGTGCGTAGTCGTTGCCGTACAGCCTTGATTCATGTACAAGTACAGTGCATCCGCATTGTACGGGGTACGTGTGGCCATGGTGTGGCTGACGTGAGACTTGACATTTTAATCTGAATTCCGATTTTTTTTCTTCAGATTTTATACTCAGAATTTCAGCTTTGCTCTGCACGGAAGTATAAGAAAAAGGTCTTTTAAATTTGAGCTTATTTCTCGGTGTTTTCAACTTCAGATTTTGTTTTGTTTCCCCAACGTACGTGCGTGCGGTACTTGAATTTATCACACGAGTCGCGCAGTGCATAGCATGCAGTGCGTAGCACACACGGATGGACCAATCACAAGATGGCAACAAGGCTACCACTAACGCGCAGTGGAAAGTGCACACTGTCATATAAGCCTTATCGCAAATACCGCCTGGTTGATTTTGGACAATGGTGGAAAGGCACCATGGGAAGGAAAAAGGGGCATATTTTGTACCTTTTCCCTTCCCACAGTGCCTTTCGACTATTGTCCAAAATCAACCAGGCGGTATTTGCGATAAGGCTTATGGAGGGCCAAAAGTGTCAAAATTTGATTGTCAGGTTTTCATCATTTATTTTTGTTTAGGCCTAAATAATTGTCAAAGGTCATAACAATAATATTCCATACCAAAGTACTTTGAGTTGTACCTACAGTTGTAATTATCATTTTATATTTTCGGGAGAGGTTATTTCTAAGTCTGTCCCCTACATCTTAGAGGGGAGGGGTTTTAATAGGCCTATATTTATTATCATTATTCAAGCTCCATTTTACACATGTGTTGTTTTTATTAATAACCATTCCTGTAATTGGCGATTATGTCGCTGTTGGATATGGTGAATTAATAAATCAATAGGCCTAGCACCACAGTACCTACCGGGGTACTGGGTTTCGGTTTACACGACATAACTTCTCGCTGCCCGAGTAGAGCACTAGGTGGAAAAAAAGAAGAAATCAGCCATGATTAAATATCACTTTTTTGTAGTCAGTATCTTCAAAACAAATACAGATAGGCCTATATGGAAGCATTTATAAATTCATGTATGCTGTAAAGACAACCAACCAGTGCACACCTATACTTGGATTCGAATTAAGGGGCTCCGCAACCACTGCTTTACCCACTGAAATCTCTATGACCTTTGACCTCATGAACCTCAGTTTGTTTGTTTCATTCTGACCCTATAATAGACACACCCTGCAAGTTTAGTGGTCATCAGTTATTGAAATATTAGGAGATTAAGCTTATTATGACCTTTGACAACATTTTATTATTTAAACCCCAACCTGACAATCAAATTACTTTTAACACTTTTGGCCATCCATATAACGAATGTCAGACAAGTCGACCGGTGGGACAACTCGACTTGAGACAGGTCGACCGTTGGGACAGGTCGACCGTTGGGACAGGTCGACTGTTGAGACAGGTCAACCGGTGAGACAGGTCGACCGGTGAGATAGGTCGACCGGTGTATACATACCGTGTATAGAAGCGATTCACGGCTTCCCCCCGAAGGCGTGGCTCAGCTCAACGCGTGCTGAATAAGGGCCCCATCCGCTGAGACAGGTCGACCGCTGTATGCATGCCGTGTATCGAAGCGATCCACGGCGTTCCCGACTGACGGGCTCAACGCGCGCTGAATATAAGGGCCATGACTTTTGTTCGGAGGAAGCTATTTTTTTGATTGGCCTACGTTTCTTCGCCTTAAAAAAAAAGAAAAAAGAATCAGTCAATGAAATGATTAAAGGTAGTATTATACTTTGGTAGCATACCGAAACAGACATTTTCACAGATTTACCTATAAATTATACAGGGTATAAAGATGATGATGGTAGAAACATACAGTTAAAATGTTTCCGCCCGAAATTGTGTATTTATCCAGAAATTAGTAAAACACCGACCGAAAAACTTTTTGATCTTTTAAAAGATCAAAAATAAAAGAGAAAAGACTTAAGAAATACTGTGTCCGTTTTCACTGTTTTCTCAAAAAGTGGGCACCGTATGGGACTGAAATTTTCACAGATGACTGTTGCTGCATCTTCCCTGATATTTTTGCTCATGAATCTGCATTTCTTTGACAAAAACCAAACTATATTGTTTGATTCAAAGATTGAACATTGTCGTTCTCTGCCTTCGTATTGTAAAATGTGAATTATTTTGTGAATTATTTTATGAATTATTGTATGCGTAAGGTTTGCTGATATAAGTACACTTAGTTTCATGCTTGCACTCCGAATTATGATTAAAGTGAATCTTTGGGTGACTTTGAGGGGCACTTCTTGTGCTTGTCTAAGCATGGAGGAAGCCCTACATGTCAGACTTTAAACCTTTTGCACTCGAATTGAAATCGTTGGAGTTGATCTTGCTGGCTCTCGGACTATATCCAGCGCGTGATGAGCCCACGTGGAAGCCGTGAATCGCTTCGATACACGGCATGCGTACAGCGGTCGACCTGTCTCAGCGTACGGGACCATTTTTCAGCGCGCGTTGAGCCAACGTGAACGCCGTGAATCGCTTCGATCCACGGCATGCATACAGCGGTCGACCAAGTCGAACCGGACAAGGCCCTTATTCAGCGCGCGTTGAGCTCTGTTTTCCTTCCTCCATGAGCCAACTAAACGGGAACGCCGTGCTTCGATATATCTCACCAGTCGACCTGTCTTACCGGCCGACCTGTCTCAACGGTCGACCTGTCTCGACCTATCTCACCGGTCAACCTGTCCCAACGGTCGACCTGTCTCAAGTCGAGTTGTCCCACCTGTCGACTTGTCTGACCCCCCATATAACAGTGCACTACACTGGGTGGTGCATTGGCTGAAGTTTGAGACCACTTTGGATGTACATAATTTAGGCACCTAAAACCCAGGATTACCCCCATGACTTGCATAAGCATATCAAAGGGAATAAAAATAACTTTTTGCAGTAACTAAGTTAGTCTTACTCTTAGGCTAACAAAACACCATGAACATGATGAACGCATTAGTACTATATTAGGCCTTAGGCTTAGTTACTAAGTAGTACTAGCAATAGCATAGATATATAAAAAAAACTATATGATGCATTGCCTGCTCGTGGACGCTTCTTTAACGGTGGTGCCATTTGTAAAGGGAATTTTACATCCGTTTCATGGAACGCCGTAGCTATCATTATCTTCTTTAGATTCATTGTTTGCTTCGGTAATTCCATCATTCAATTTGCCAAATTGAATGATGAAATTTGCGAACATAATGACAGAATGACAAACTGAATGATGGAATTGGCGATCAAAATTACAAAATGGCAAATAAAATGATGAAATTGGCAAATTAAAATGGAATTACCGACAAACAATCTAAGCCACCGAATATAGCTGCAGCGTTCCATCATGTTTCTGGTGCATCGCATAACGCGTAACGGCCGGCACCGCGTACCGCGCGTGGCTTGCGTGATCTTTATAATAAGTGCTTGAATGTTAGGTTCATTTTTCCCACCCAAAATGGCCGTGTCCTGCATGACGGAAATAGCTCCCATTGGTTTGTGCAAGGGTGCGTCATCTAGGTTTTTTTTTATATATACTATGAGTACTAGTACTAGTAGTAGTACTTAGTAGTAGGCCTACTACTAGTACTGTAGTACTAGTAGTAGCAGAGTAGCCTCAGTAGGAGGCTAGCATGGTGGCTAGGTAGACCAAGCCCCACACATTCTAACATTCTAACATTCTAACATTCTAGAACGTGTTACATAAGGGCCAGTTCCGTTATTGGGATGTCGCTTCCAAATTTTGAAATAAATGACCAAAGTGATTAAGTATCAATATCAGGTTTTTTTTACAAGTATTTTACTATTTTGTATTTTGATGAATAAACAAAAAACAACCCGGTACTTTTTTCTCTCTTTTTCTCTCTGTTCCTCTCTTTTCGCGTGATTAAATGCAAAAGCTTGGTTTGCATATGGAATGCACTGGTCTGAAGTCCCCTTCTCCCTGTACACATGGCATATTCTTCATTAACACCCCTTTCCCCCCTTCCCCCTCCCCCTTTGTCCATACATACTTTATGGATGGCCCCTATGCCAACCAACTCATACGCCACTCAAGTGATTACATTAAATTAGGCCTGTAGTTTGTGAATGTTTACGATTAAGTGATGGTTAACTATGGTCTACCGATGTCAAAATGTAATGTTTTTAATTGTCTGTTGCCTTCTCCTTGATGTGAGTTGTAGTTGTATACCGTATTTGTGTTCTAAACAATTTAGATACACCAGACCACATCGTATTACAGTGCAAAATATCAAAGGATGATCCTCCCAGCTTACTGTATTTCAACTTCCTTCCTGTAGATCAAGGGGCTGGCTGGATTTACTGATTTAGAGTACAAAGGTCGGCATAACGTATTGAGAATTGGCCAATAAGAAGTGTGTATAAGTGCTGGCAAAATATACCCTTCCTTAATTTAAATGGGAAAGTGTTTTTGGCTGATCGTGGAGCATATGGGGTAGAAATGTTTCCACTTCCAGTAGGGTCATTCTCAAACGACTCTAATATGTCTAGGATTTGAGCAAGCTGGTTTTTTGTTTATATTAAACATGAATTTTGGTAGCTATGAATAATATGTGTGCATACCTCTCCCAACAGGACCATTTGATTATGATGTCGCAGTAATTGGGGGTGGATCAGGCGGCCTTGCTTGTGCCAAAGAAGGTAATAGTTTTACAATGTGGCCACAATTCTCAAATTGTGTTCAGCACAACATTTCTGTGTAAACGTGTACATGTGCATTGACTTGTTTTTATCCTATTCCTAGCTTGACTGGTTTACACTTTGTATTGGACTAACTTAAGAAATAATGTGATTGGAGTATGCCCTGCCCAATCTGGAGAATGCATGGTTCTGATTGTTGGCTTGAGCACATGTATTGGAGAATGTCAGACAAGTCGACCGCGAGACAACTCGACTGCAAAGACAACTCGACTCCAAAGACAGCTCGTGAGACTGGGTGGTACGCTGCCTGGTCTTGCGTAAAACTCTGTAAAATTGACAAGACCCACAGCTTGTCCGCTCGCTGCTAGTTTACAGACCGAAGCCGTTTGCTTCCTAATAACTGCTACCAGAATAGTATTTCTGTCATTTTTTTATTCACATACATTTTTGTTATTAATTCTAGTTTCGTCGCGCACACTATCCTAGCATTGCATCAACATCATAGATGGAGTCGACTTGTCTCGGAGTCGAGCTGTCTTTGGAGTCGAATTGTCTTGAAGTCAAGTTGTCTTTGCGGTCGACTTGTCCGGTGCCCGTATTGGAGGCCAATACCGTTCTTCGCCAACAACTCGTCTGATCCCATCATGCCCAAGGACCCGATCCACGTTGACAAATGTGAAGGAGTGGTGTACATTTACTGTACAAGATCCCATGCTCATCATGTAACAGAGTGTACATAGGAGAAACTGACCAATCAATTGGTGAGAGGACAACTGAACACTAGAGGGATGTCAGTCTCTGACACACAGATCTCTGCAGTTGCAGAACATGCATGGGACTTACATCACAGAACTCTGCAGTAGCAGAACATGCACGGGACTTACACCACAGATCTCTGTAGTAGCAGAACATGCACGGGACTTACACCACAGAACTCTGCAGTAGCAGAACATGCACGGGACTTACACCACTGATCTTTGTAGTAGCAGAACATGCAAGGGACTTACACCACAGATCTCTGCAGTAGCAGAACATGCACGGGACTTACATCACAGATCTCTGCAGTAGCAGAACATGCACGGGACTTACATCACAGATCTCTGCAGTAGCAGAACATGCACAGGACTTACATCACAGAACTCTGCAGTAGCAGAACATGCACGGGACTTACATCACAGATCTCTGCAGTAGCAGAACATGCACAGGACTTACATCACAGATCTCTGTAGTAGCAGAACATGCACGGGACTTACACCACAGAACTCTGCAGTAGCAGAACATGCATGGGACTTACATCACAGATCTCTGCAGTAGCAGAACATGCACAGGACTTACAACACAGATCTCTGCAGTAGCAGAACATGCATGGGACTTACATTACAGATCTCTGCAGTTAGCAGAACATGCACGGGACTTACATCACAGATCTCTGCAGTAGCAGAACATGCACGGGACTTACATCACAGATCTCTGCAGTAGCAGAACATGCTTGGGACTTACAACACAGATCTCTGCAGTAGCAGAACATGCACGGGACTTACAACACAGATCTCTGCAGTAGCAGAACATGCACGGGACTTACACCACAGAACTCTGCAGTAGCAGAACATGCACGGGACTTACATCACAGATCTCTGCAGTAGCAGAACATGCACGGGACTTACATCACAGATCTCTGTAGTAGCAGAACATGCACGGGACTTACACCACAGATCTCTGCAATTAGCAGAACATGCACGGGACTTACACCACAGATCTCTGCAGTAGCAGAACATGCACGGGACTTACACAACAGATCTCTGTAGTAGCAGAACATGCACGGGACTTACACCACAGATCTCTGCAGTAGCAGAACGTGCATGGGACTTACACCACTGATCTCTGTAGTAGCAGAACATGCAAGGGACTTACACCACTGATCTCTGCAGTAGCAGAACATGCACGGGACTTACACCACAGATCTCTGTAGAAGCAGAACATGCATGGGACTTGCATCACAGATCTCTGCAATAGCAGAACATGCACAGGATTTACACCACAGATCTCTGTAGTAGCAGAACATGCACGGGACTTACACCACAGATCTCTGCAGTAGCAGAACATGCACGGGACTTACACCACTGATCTCTGTAGTAGCATAACATGCACGGGACTTACACCACAGATCTCTGCAGTAGCAGAACATGCACGGGACTTACACCACTGATCTCTGTAGTAGCAGAACATGCACGGGACTTACATCACAGAACTCTGCAGTAGCAGAACATGCACAGGACTTACATCACAGATCTCTGGAGTAGCAGAACATGCACGGGACTTACATCACAGATCTCTGCAGTAGCAGAACATGCACGGGACTTACACCACTGATCTCTGTAGTAGCAGAACATGCATGGGACTTACATCACAGATCTCTGTAGTAGCAGAACATGCATGGGACTTACACCACATATCTCTGTAGTAGCAGAACATGCATGGGACTTACACCACAGATCTCTGCAGTAGCAGAACATGCATGGGACTTACACCACATATCTCTGTAGTAGCAGAACATGCATGGGACTTACACCACAGATCTCTGTAGTAGCAGAACATGCACGGGACTTACATCACAGAACTCTGCAGTAGCAGAACATGCACGGGACTTACATCACAGATCTCTGCAGTAGCAGAACATGCACAGGATTTACACCACTGATCTCTGTAGTAGCAGAACATGCACGGGACTTACACCACAGAACTCTGCAGTAGTAGAACATGCATGGGACTTACACCACAGATCTCTGTAGTAGCAGAACCTGCAAGGGACTTACACCACAGATCTCTGCAGTAGCAGAACATGCACGGGACTTACATCACAGAACTCTGCAGTAGCAGAACATGCACGGGACTTACATCACAGATCTCTGCAGTAGCAGAACATGCACAGGATTTACACCACTGATCTCTGTAGTAGCAGAACATGCACGGGACTTACACCACAGAACTCTGCAGTAGTAGAACATGCATGGGACTTACACCACAGATCTCTGTAGTAGCAGAACATGCATGGGACTTACACCACAGATCTCTGCAGTAGCAGAAAATGCATGGGACTTACACCACAGAACTCTGCAGTAGCAGAACATGCACGGGACTTACATCACAGATCTCTGTAGTAGCAGAACATGCATGGGACTTACACCACAGAACTCTGCAGTAGCAGAACATGCACGGGACTTACATCACAGAACTCTGCAGTAGCAGAACATGCACGGGACTTACACCACAGATCTCTGTAGTAGCAGAACATGCATGGGACTTACACCACAGATCTCTGCAGTAGCAGAACATGCACGGGACTTACACCACTGATCTCTGCAGTAGCAGAACATGCACGGGACTTACACCACTGATCTCTGCAGTAGCAGAACATGCACGGGACTTACACCACTGATCTCTGTAGTAGCAGAACATGCATGGGACTTACACCACAGATCTCTGCAGTAGCAGAACATGCACGGGACTTACACCACTGATCTCTGCAGTAGCAGAACATGCACGGGACTTACACCACTGATCTCTGTAGTAGCAGAACATGCATGGGACTTACACCACAGATCTCTGCAGTAGCAGAACATGCACGGGACTTACACCACTGATCTCTGCAGTAGTAGAACATGCACTGGACTTACACCACTGATCTCTGCAGTAGCAGAACATGCATGGGACTTACACCACATATCTCTGTAGTAGCAGAACATGCATGGGACTTACATCACTGATCTCTGCAGTAGCAGAACATGCACGGGACTTACATCACAGATCTCTGCAGTAGCAGAACATGCACAGGATTTACACCACTGATCTCTGTAGTAGCAGAACATGCACGGGACTTACATCACAGATCTCTGCAGTAGCAGAACATGCACGGGACTTACATCACAGATCTCTGCAGTAGCAGAACATGCACGGGACTTACATCACAGAACTCTGCAGTAGCAGAACATGCAAGGGACTTACACCACAGATCTCTGCAGTAGTAGAACATGCACGGGATTTACACCACAGATCTCTGCAGTAGCAGAACATGCACGGGACTTACATCACAGATCTCTGCAGTAGCAGAACATGCACGGGACTTACATCACAGAACTCTGCAGTAGCAGAACATGCACAGGACTTACATCACAGATCTCTGCAGTAGCAGAACATGCATGGGACTTACATTACAGATCTCTGCAGTTAGCAGAACATGCACGGGACTTACATCACAGATCTCTGCAGTAGTAGAACATGCACGGGACTTACACCACTGATCTCTGTAGTAGCAGAACATGCATGGGACTTACACCACAGATCTCTGCAGTAGCAGAACATGCACGGGACTTACACCACTGATCTCTGCAGTAGCAGAACATGCACGGGACTTTATACACCACTGATCTCTGTAGTAGCAGAACATGCATGGGACTTACACCACAGATCTCTGCAGTAGCAGAACATGCACGGGACTTACACCACTGATCTCTGCAGTAGTAGAACATGCACTGGACTTACACCACTGATCTCTGCAGTAGCAGAACATGCATGGGACTTACACCACAGAACTCTGCAGCAGCAGAACATGCACGGGACTTACATCACAGATCTCTGCAGTAGCAGAACATGCACGGGACTTACATCACAGATCTCTGTAGTAGCAGAACATGCATGGGACTTACATCACAGATCTCTGCAGTAGCAGAACATGCACAGGACTTACAACACAGATCTCTGCAGTAGCAGAACATGCATGGGACTTACAACACAGATCTCTGCAGTAGCAGAACATGCACGGGACTTACAACACAGATCTCTGCAGTAGCAGAACATGCACGGGACTTACACCACAGAACTCTGCAGTAGCAGAACATGCACGGGACTTACATCACAGATCTCTGCAGTAGCAGAACATGCACGGGACTTACATCACAGATCTCTGTAGTAGCAGAACATGCACGGGACTTACACCACAGATCTCTGCAATTAGCAGAACATGCACGGGACTTACACCACAGATCTCTGCAGTAGCAGAACATGCACGGGACTTACACAACAGATCTCTGTAGTAGCAGAACATGCACGGGACTTACACCACAGATCTCTGCAGTAGCAGAACGTGCATGGGACTTACACCACTGATCTCTGTAGTAGCAGAACATGCAAGGGACTTACACCACTGATCTCTGCAGTAGCAGAACATGCACGGGACTTACACCACAGATCTCTGTAGAAGCAGAACATGCATGGGACTTGCATCACAGATCTCTGCAATAGCAGAACATGCACAGGATTTACACCACAGATCTCTGTAGTAGCAGAACATGCACGGGACTTACACCACAGATCTCTGCAGTAGCAGAACATGCACGGGACTTACACCACTGATCTTTGTAGTAGCATAACATGCACGGGACTTACACCACAGATCTCTGCAGTAGCAGAACATGCACGGGACTTACACCACTGATCTCTGTAGTAGCAGAACATGCACGGGACTTACATCACAGAACTCTGCAGTAGCAGAACATGCACAGGAGTTACATCACAGATCTCTGCAGTAGCAGAACATGCACGGGACTTACATCACAGATCTCTGCAGTAGCAGAACATGCACGGGACTTACACCACTGATCTCTGTAGTAGCAGAACATGCATGGGACTTACATCACAGATCTCTGTAGTAGCAGAACATGCATGGGACTTACACCACATATCTCTGTAGTAGCAGAACATGCATGGGACTTACACCACAGATCTCTGCAGTAGCAGAACATGCATGGGACTTACACCACATATCTCTGTAGTAGCAGAACATGCATGGGACTTACACCACAGATCTCTGTAGTAGCAGAACATGCACGGGACTTACATCACAGAACTCTGCAGTAGCAGAACATGCACGGGACTTACATCACAGATCTCTGCAGTAGCAGAACATGCACAGGATTTACACCACTGATCTCTGTAGTAGCAGAACATGCACGGGACTTACACCACAGAACTCTGCAGTAGTAGAACATGCATGGGACTTACACCACAGATCTCTGTAGTAGCAGAACCTGCAAGGGACTTACACCACAGATCTCTGCAGTAGCAGAACATGCACGGGACTTACATCACAGAACTCTGCAGTAGCAGAACATGCACGGGACTTACATCACAGATCTCTGCAGTAGCAGAACATGCACAGGATTTACACCACTGATCTCTGTAGTAGCAGAACATGCACGGGACTTACACCACAGAACTCTGCAGTAGTAGAACATGCATGGGACTTACACCACAGATCTCTGTAGTAGCAGAACATGCATGGGACTTACACCACAGATCTCTGCAGTAGCAGAACATGCACGGGACTTACATCACAGAACTCTGCAGTAGCAGAACATGCACGGGACTTACACCACAGATCTCTGTAGTAGCAGAACATGCATGGGACTTACACCACAGAACTCTGCAGTAGCAGAACATGCACGGGACTTACATCACAGATCTCTGTAGTAGCAGAACATGCATGGGACTTACACCACAGAACTCTGCAGTAGCAGAACATGCACGGGACTTACATCACAGAACTCTGCAGTAGCAGAACATGCACGGGACTTACACCACAGATCTCTGTAGTAGCAGAACATGCATGGGACTTACACCACAGATCTCTGCAGTAGCAGAACATGCACGGGACTTACACCACTGATCTCTGCAGTAGCAGAACATGCACGGGACTTACACCACTGATCTCTGCAGTAGCAGAACATGCACGGGACTTACACCACTGATCTCTGTAGTAGCAGAACATGCATGGGACTTACACCACAGATCTCTGCAGTAGCAGAACATGCACGGGACTTACACCACTGATCTCTGCAGTAGCAGAACATGCACGGGACTTACACCACTGATCTCTGTAGTAGCAGAACATGCATGGGACTTACACCACAGATCTCTGCAGTAGCAGAACATGCACGGGACTTACACCACTGATCTCTGCAGTAGTAGAACATGCACTGGACTTACACCACTGATCTCTGCAGTAGCAGAACATGCATGGGACTTACACCACATATCTCTGTAGTAGCAGAACATGCATGGGACTTACATCACTGATCTCTGCAGTAGCAGAACATGCACGGGACTTACATCACAGATCTCTGCAGTAGCAGAACATGCACAGGATTTACACCACTGATCTCTGTAGTAGCAGAACATGCACGGGACTTACATCACAGATCTCTGCAGTAGCAGAACATGCACGGGACTTACATCACAGATCTCTGCAGTAGCAGAACATGCACGGGACTTACATCACAGAACTCTGCAGTAGCAGAACATGCAAGGGACTTACACCACAGATCTCTGCAGTAGTAGAACATGCACGGGATTTACACCACAGATCTCTGCAGTAGCAGAACATGCACGGGACTTACATCACAGATCTCTGCAGTAGCAGAACATGCACGGGACTTACATCACAGAACTCTGCAGTAGCAGAACATGCACAGGACTTACATCACAGATCTCTGCAGTAGCAGAACATGCATGGGACTTACATTACAGATCTCTGCAGTTAGCAGAACATGCACGGGACTTACATCACAGATCTCTGCAGTAGTAGAACATGCACGGGACTTACACCACTGATCTCTGTAGTAGCAGAACATGCATGGGACTTACACCACAGATCTCTGCAGTAGCAGAACATGCACGGGACTTACACCACTGATCTCTGCAGTAGCAGAACATGCACGGGACTTTATACACCACTGATCTCTGTAGTAGCAGAACATGCATGGGACTTACACCACAGATCTCTGCAGTAGCAGAACATGCACGGGACTTACACCACTGATCTCTGCAGTAGTAGAACATGCACTGGACTTACACCACTGATCTCTGCAGTAGCAGAACATGCATGGGACTTACACCACATATCTCTGTAGTAGCAGAACATGCATGGGACTTACATCACTGATCTCTGCAGTAGCAGAACATGCACGGGACTTACATCACAGATCTCTGCAGTAGCAGAACATGCACAGGATTTACACCACTGATCTCTGTAGTAGCAGAACATGCACGGGACTTACATCACAGATCTCTGCAGTAGCAGAACATGCACGGGACTTACATCACAGATCTCTGCAGTAGCAGAACATGCACGGGACTTACATCACAGAACTCTGCAGTAGCAGAACATGCAAGGGACTTACACCACAGATCTCTGCAGTAGTAGAACATGCACGGGATTTACACCACAGATCTCTGCAGTAGCAGAACATGCACGGGACTTACATCACAGATCTCTGCAGTAGCAGAACATGCACGGGACTTACATCACAGAACTCTGCAGTAGCAGAACATGCACAGGACTTACATCACAGATCTCTGCAGTAGCAGAACATGCATGGGACTTACATTACAGATCTCTGCAGTTAGCAGAACATGCACGGGACTTACATCACAGATCTCTGCAGTAGTAGAACATGCACGGGACTTACATCACAGATCTCTGTAGTAGCAGAACATGCACGGGACTTACACCACAGATCTCTGCAGTAGCAGAACATGCACGGGACTTACATCACAGAACTCTGCAGTAGCAGAACATGCACGGGACTTACATCACAGATCTCTGCAGTAGCAGAACATGCACGGGACTTACATCACAGATCTCTGCAGTAGCAGAACATGCACGGGACTTACACCACAGATCTCTGCAGTAGCAGAACATGCACAGGATTTACACCACTGATCTCTGTAGTAGCAGAACATGCACGGGACTTACATCACAGATCTCTGCAGTAGCAGAACATGCACGGGACTTACATCACAGATCTGACTGGGATGAAACATCATGCATAGCCACCATGGATGCTAATCCAGTCTCTGACACTGCATGTGCCCAAGCCACCAATTTGTAAAGCCAACGGAATCCCCTCCTTCTATCTCACCTATTTGTCTATATCCCTAATTCTCACTAGATCTTCCCTGAAGTGAAAAAACAATAAAGTGTGCATGCATTCTCAATGTAATGCTACACCAACCCCCAAATGCCAATGTTTCCATACAGTTGAATGATTCTTTTTCTTTCTAAACATGCAGCTGCCTCTTACAATAAAAGGATTATTGTTTTGGATCACGTTGAGCCATCTCCATTAGGTAAATGTATACTTTGCACTCTTGTTTGAATTGTCCTTATTTTTGTTTGAATTGAAGAATCTTAGAAACTTATCTTTTGGAGAAAGCTGTCCACATTTATACAGGAATATTAAATAAGTCTAGGTTTTAACCTAACACTTACAAATTCCAATTTTGTTCAGGTACCAGTATAATATTGATACAAAAACCTAACATTGGTATCGATATTTTAGTGCTATCTGCCTTTGAGATGACTGAAAAGGCACATTAACTGGTGACCCATGCCACATAAAGACCATAAAGGTATACAACTGATAGGACTTGAACTTAATGAATAATTGCTGAACGCCCAGGGCTCTAGATCCACCACTGATTTCTGTTACTGTGTCATCAGAAATGTCCATGGTTTCCTAGGCTTAGAGGCAGCTTTTCAGAATTAGAACATGCGCAGCACATAGTCTGCAAATATTGATGAAACAATATTCAAGTAATCTTCATTGTACATGGGAAACCTGTCTTGATGTAAATGTACATGAATGCAACTGCTGCTTACAGTCCACACTGAAATAAGTGTAGCATGTCAGCAGAATATTATTCAACAAATAGGCTGATTTTAATTCTGTCACTTCTTTCTGGAGGGAAATGTTAATTTAGGAAGCAACATGCCAATGGGCTAGGCCTGGGAGTGGTTGGCATCAATTGTCCTTCAGTTGTGGATGTATATGAAGCACATGTGGCTTTTGAAGTACATGTATGTAAGACTGCTTTTTAATCTAAAAATGCAGTCATGTTATACACTGATACCCCCGGTAACCAAGTTACCACAATACCTTTTTGGGGAAGTTTCATCAAATTTTTCAATTTGTCAAAAATACTCACATTTGAAATATAAATGTTAATACATGTATAATATGACTTCATAATGTCACACACAGGTACTCATTGGGGTCTTGGAGGCACATGTGTCAATGTTGGCTGTATCCCTAAGAAGCTAATGCACCAAGCATCATTGCTTGGAAAGACTATAGATGGATGTAGACACTATGGGTGGCAAGTTCCTCCAGATGTCGTCCATTCCTGGTAAATTACATTTAACCTGAAAGGCTGATTGTTGAATTTATAACAGTAATCCCATAATCATAAATCATTAAGATAATAAGACCCTCTGTGCTACAAAAGCAGCTGAGTAACTTCAGAAATCCATTCCACTAAAGTGAGGGGCAAGGGGACAATGCAAAATGTATCCTCCATGGAAAAGATCAAGTTACACAATGACCACAAACAATACAAACATATTGTACTGAATGAGGGTTGTGCATCTATATCTGTCATCACCTGTCAGGAAGGCATGTAGTCTTATTTTGCAGACATTTCCACCATCTGTCTCGACAACATTTCTTTCATTGTGCACATACCAGTATATATCAGCCAAAGTACCATCTTTCATGTGTAACACAAGTACATCATCAAGAATGGGTTCTTTTATTTCAAGAAACCCAATGACGGATATATGTTTACCATTTACCATGCACATTATTTATTGTGAAGTATGAAGTGGTTACAATTATTATGTTTACATGTAACGAATGAAGACTGAAATGTCGTCCTCGTTCAAATACTATTCTTGTTTGCAGGGAGGCATTAGTGATGGGTGTACAGAATCACATCAGATCTCTCAACTGGGGTCACCGAGTGCAATTGAAAGACAAGTAAGATTTCATTTTAATACCAAGTGTTTACTTGAACAGACCCGTTGAAAAGTTCCTTTTATTTTGTCTCATTTTACTCTATTGCCTCTCTCTCTTATCTTATTTTCTTTGTCAGATTTCTTTGCTATATCTTTCTTATTATTTAATCTAAATAGGTATAAAAGAAACAATGATACATTTCTTTTTGGCTGAGCACTAAATTACCACTCATGTTTATTTCCTTTGTATCTCATTCTGATCACACTATATTGCAATATATAAGTCATCACAGAACATATTAACACGTCTCATGCAACTTTTGTAACAATCCCTGAAATGTTGATGGGATAAGTTCAGACTTGGTGCTGGGTTTCATGTATGCATTGCATTCTTTCCATCGGCCATGGACTGATATCATCGAGGGTAAAATGGCATAACTTGCTGCAGTTGTGCCACCTCAGTGATCTAAGACTATGAAGAGCAAATTTTGATATATTAGATACAAATGATTTGCTTCCATCACAATATCTCATGTTTGAGTCTAGCTATAAAACTTATGTGATTGGGATGTGGTAACAAGTCCCCTGTGTATGTGGATGTGAGCGTTTGTATTACGGGTAACTCACAATGACTTGGGTCTGCTAATGCAATTACATGTAGGTATCTTTCACCTATGACAAGAGGACACAGCATGCTGGCAATAGCAATATTGGTCTTGCACTTAAAACGTTTGGTTATTTTTACCGGTATACGTTTTAATATAATTAATATGTACACCATAAAGCCATAATGGAAACTGACTCAATTGATTTTAAGTCATTGAAAAGTGAATAAGGAAGAATAGACTTAAGTGGGATTTGAACCAGCAACCTCATAATAAGATCATTTAATGTATTGCTTGTCTTTATCCTTAAGTAAAGTGGCACATAACCAAAATGTTTTTCTCTATGTAGAAGAGTGGAATACCTGAATGCCAAAGGCTCCCTTGTGGATGAACACACAATCAAAGCTCTCAAGACAGATGGACTTGAGGTAAGATTTACACTCAGTAAACCATGCTTGTTTCTATCTGAGCAAAACTGCATCTACAGAGAATGAATTCAATTCAATTCAAGCGGACATTTATTCAATGTTGTCATTGTGGATACAGAAAAAACACACAAGCGTACATTTGTCACAGATAAAATTAATGTAGATATCATTAATGTAAACATTAAGTACATAACATCAAGAGGAAATGGCAACATTTAGGTATCAGGATAAACCAAAGTTTTTGTACCCTAACCCATGGACATACAACAAGGAAGCAATAAAACAAACAAACATAGAAGCACGCAAACACAAAACAAACAAGACATAAAGACAAGGAACAAACATAACAAAACATATGGCTGACAAGTGTGAGACAAGCAATTTCAATACTGTATACCTTGATAAATAACATTATTTGTAGACATTGACATTCTGGTAAACTGGACGTACAATTTTCCCTTTGAACTACTTAGTGTATTGTAATCATGGATGGTTGATGTCAAGGTAAAACAAGCTTTAAGACAAGGAGATAGTTGGTCATGCCTTAATTTATACATAACTTCGCTAGATTCAGACGGTATATATCATTTGATTGTAAGAGATGCAATTCAGCAAATAATGGAGTAGAATGATCACGGAAACCAGGATAAACCTGCAAAATGAAGCTAGGATTGTAGTCCTGTTTTGGGAGAGGTGTAATGCACAGATTAAGCATAGTCTACATTCAGGAATTAATCAGTAAGAGGTAGTCATCTGTAAAGTGGCCTTCTATAACTCAGAATATTTCCATTTCTCTGAACAGGACAATTTTCAGTCACAAGATACTCCCCAATTACTGCTATGAACAGAATTGTATTCATTTTACTTTCTTCATGCACAAGGCGTACATGTGTATAGCCAACTAGCAACTGGTGTATTTGTTGAGCCATGAAACTCAGTCTTGCGTGGATCTATTCCATCTTCTCAATGGTATAGTGGCATTATGTTCCATGTCAAAGGACAGGAGGCCATTCCCAAGAAAGAAAACAGTGTCTGTGGAGATGTTTGTCTTCTTTTTGCAGATGTCTAAGCAGCTGTTTCAATTTTCTCTTGTCTTTGTAGAGAATATTGACTGCTAGAAATATAGTTCTTGCAACAGGGATGAGGCCAAAATATCCAACAAATGTAAGTACTTGTGTGTTATATTTTAGTTGGTGTTAAAGGGCTAGTCTAAAGCCTTTGAGTTATTTAGAGATTTAGGATTTCTTAGATAGATAAACTAACTAAAAACACAAATAAACACGATTTACTGGCTGAAACTGACACTACGAGGTACTACAGGAATTTTCTTGAAACCTCCAATCTTCTTAATTCATGAAACGCCCGAGGTCAACTTCAGTGTTTACTTTCGGGCTGTGACGTCAAAAAGAGATGCCAGACACGTATATACACACACGTATAATACAATGTACGTGGGGATCGTTGTGTTTGTATTCGCATGGATGACTAAAAATCTTTGTATATTATTGAATTTCTGCAGTTACATTTTTGACCAATTAAAAAGTGTCCATATAGTTCGAAAGCCCTGCATAATATTAGCACACCACTCACTCGCTTGCTGGAAAACGAGCATTAACTGTTCATGAGAATCTACGTTGTGTTGCCATTTTAAACTCTATTTAAGCTGTTACTTTATCTTTAGAGGTGAAGGACTTATGTAAGTACATGAACCGTAGAAAATTTCAAGGTACTATCATGAGTAGCATACCGAAACAGAAATCTTCACAGAATTACCTGTAACTTGCATGGTATAAAGATGGTGATGGTAGAAACATACCATTAACATTGTTTTGCCTGAAATGCTGTATTTATCGAGAACAAGTGAAGCCAATGACCAAAAACAATTTTGATCTTCTAAAGATTTAAAATAATGGTGAACAGATTTTAAAAATACTGTGGCCGTTTTCACTGTTTTCTCAAAAGTGGGCACCGTACGAGACTGAAAATTTCACTGATGACTTTTACAGTATCTTCCTTGATATTTTGCCCATGAATTTGCATTTCTTTGACAAAAACCAAAGTATGAAATTTATCTTTCTTATCGGTAATTCATTTCATTTTAGAAATTGAAATCTTGCTGCAAGTTATTTTGATCTGATAAGTAAAATCCAACTACATCATTAAGCACTTTGTAGATTGTGATTCTTTTTTCAGGTGCCAGGCGCAATCGAGCACAGTATGACAAGTGATGATATCTTCTCAATGACCAAAGCACCAGGAAAGACGTATGTACTTTAGTTTGGTAACTTTCCTAAAATGATAAATGCTAATGAGCAGAGTTTACTTCATTGTAAAGCATAAAAGGACAGTGACTGATGTAATTTTATATTGAAGCAAATGCATAACACAAGTCATAAATGAGTGGCAAAGGATGAAGTGAATATAGGATGTATGATGACTAGGCCTGGGCGATTAGTGCTTTTCACTAATCGATTAATCGCGGAGGAAATAATCGCGATTAATCGATTAATCGCGATTACCCGGAAGTGACTATACAAGCAGCAGGTACCTTGTTTTCATCATAGCGGCACTGCAGTAAACTGCACTAGCGTAATGCATTGATTCTTACAAGTTTCAACAGCGATCAGTTCCGATTTCAGAGGCATTGAGCAATGCCATTTTTGTTCTGATAATGTATAATGCAAAATTCGTGAAGCTAATATCGTCCATAATTACTTCCTTCAGTAAAGTAGGGTAATTTCGCGAAGTGTTGGCCGACAAGGCATGCAGTTACTGCCTCACGTACGTACACACAGACCCATACATGCATGTACAAGTCAACGATAGTAGGCTGAACAGTGAACACGATTATTACACAGCTCACGATTACTGAACAGTGAACACGATTATTACACAGCTCACGATTACTAAACACATCGCGATTATTTTACATTTCACGATTACACCACATGTTCACTTCACGATTATCATACGATACAATACAGTAGTCCAGTACAGTAATCGTATAATCGAGTAGCGTCTGTACTCGAGTAGCCATCGCGCCATGCGTCAAGCTGGCCGGCCATGGTAGCCGAATCCATTGTAAACACGTGGGCCTAAGAAGTTGAGAAAAACTTCGTTGTCAGCTGTCAGGCTTGAATAAAAATTCACCCCGACACGTTTAAACTGTATGTATCCAATAACTCATGTGTGCGACAAGTCCCGACAACCTTTCGTTTTATCACTAAGTGAGATAAATAGTATTTATTGGAAATGCAACATAACTAAATGTACCTCAATAAACAGCGAAATGGTATAGCCCTCATTCATGCCTCATCCACGTTGACCATATAAGGCAGTATTATTAGAAGGGCTACTGGCCAATTACAGTGTAATCTCAAAATGTTGTCATGGTGCTGTCACAATTGGGCGGGCATCCGGTGCACGTGCAGCACCAGACTTGATATCAAGTCGGTAATTTTATCGCTACACCAGGGGTACGGTGTGCGTGTTCATCTCTGTGTGTACGTCCTGCATAATGTCCAACATGCGGGGACGCGACCGCGGTATACATATACACCCTCGACCCCCTATTGAATCAAGATTACGTTGCCTCACTATACGAACGATGCATGATATTGACGGAAAGATGGACAAAACACGAATATCTAACGACTTGTCATCAAGTCTATGAAGCTGCTCCATGCAACACACACGGCATGGCTATTCATCGACTGAGAATGGTAGTAACTCGGATCGTGGAATTAATCGCAACTCGAAGGCACTAATCGCGCTGGCACGATTAATCGAGTAGTTCAGAATTTACTAATCGAGTAATCGACACAGGAATGTAATCGCGATTAATCGATTAATCGAGTTAATCGCCCAGGCCTAATGATGACTATTAGACATGGACCTCTGTTAGATTGATTTCTACCTCTCTTTATACATCCATAGGTCAGTCAGTCTATCTGCAGAAACCATTGGACTATTGTGCCGTGTTATGACCTTATGTCAAAAGCTCACGTAACCAACAAATTTGGCGGTATTTACATGGGCAATTCCAGCGTAACGGACATGACAACTTAGTGTCATGTCCGTTACGGTCACAAGAAGTGCATTTTCTCTACAACTGTTCAATGAAATTACATAAAATTTACTACATATGTCACTGATACTTAAATGTGTCTGATAAGCCTAATTAAAATTGTTTGCAAACTGCCAATCCTACGTTGTGATCCTCTGAATAAGGCAAAAACTGTGTAATTGTCATGTCCGTTACGCTGGAATTGCCCACATGTATCTATGCAATTTTGATTCAAAGATTACCAAATGCATCTAATCACATTGTACAGTTTGGATAGCACAATGTAATAACAGTTGCAGACGTGTACTTATATTTTCCCAAATACGTGTTCTAAATATGGCATAATTTCTAGGTCATGTGACCTTTTGACCTCAGGTCATGCTAAGGCACAATAGTCTGAGGGTTTCTCTAGTTTGAATAATTTATAACTAAGCATAACTAATATACATGTAATAACACCTTTTGATGATTTACCAAGTAAAATTAGAGATATTGTATTTTTTGTTACCCCTACCCCTTAATTTTGGGAATGTTCATGTCAGTATAGGTTATACATGTACTGCCTGTAAAAAAAAAAACTGATACCATTATTGAGACTATTTGAGGGTCCATACTAACTATTTAAGGTGTCAAACCTTGGTTGTAGCGCCAATTGAAGCAACTCATTTTTAAGGCCTGTTTGAGATTTATCTCTTGGTGTTTTTAGTTTATGTTAAGTGTGATTTTTCAAGAAACCTGTAATGACTAAATGAATACATGGGATGGGAGGGATGAAATATTACATTCAATAATCTGTCTTGTCATTTTTCTATATCCACAGGCTTGTGATTGGTGGCAGCTGTATCCTTTCAAAGTTACTAAGTTGAAACAGGTACTTGTCATGATCACAAAGAATGGCAATGAGTAATGACTATCATTCTTGTAATGGGCATATTACTTATACCACGTCTGCCACACCAGTAACAAATCTGCTACACTAATATGGAATATTTTTCTTGTTTCCAGCCTTCAAACAAAACAAATTGACAAATTGTCATTTCCAAGGATTCTGCTTTCGAATGCAAGATCTGTCAACAATAAGTTGGAAGAACTTTACCTGTCATTTGAACTTGAACTTTTTAGCTGTCATATTACATGGTGTTACAGCAAAACCTTCTTTTTTGTACTTTCACTATGCATTGTTCAAATCAAATTGAAAACTGTATGGGTCCACACATAAGTCTGAAACTTTTAATTTGTTCATCTATCCACTTTTGAAACTTAACACCAAGATGTTTTTCAAATACTTCTCATATTTTCATTTTAACGTGACCAATTCAGATGTTGCTTTGGAGTGTGCAGGTTTCTTAAAGGGACTTGGCTTACCTACCACAGTAATGGTTCGTTCCATATGTCTACGAGGCTTTGATCAGGTAAGTTTGAAAGATGGTCATGAATCTTATGAATCTCAGACATGGCACAACCTTTATTTGTATTGGTGTTTTGGATTGGATTCGGTATTACAGATACTTTATCATTAGCATGTACTGTACTATTCTAGTACTATACTTATATGTGGGGCACTGTGGCCTAGTGGTCTGGCGCGTTGAACTCAAAGTCTTGTGGTCAATCTACAGATTGTGGGTTCAAATCCAGCCGTGGGTTAATGGTGCTTGCGTTGGTGCAGTTGTTTGTTTATATTGAGGTAAATGCCCTTTCTAATACTGCTTAGTAAGATACTTGGGTCTAGTGAGATAGTAGATACCATTGTGTTCATATCCATGGCAAAGACTTAAGACTGGCAGATATTTAATCCACATTCTTTAGGGTTAAGAGCAGTTCTCATAATATTGCATCTTTTGACTTGCTGCAATAGTAAGCTCTGAAATAAATATGGATGATTGAGTTAATTCCTATTGGATGGACCAAGTTTAAATACTGAAGATTAATCATGCTCAACCTTTCCATTTTAGGGTTTTGACCTTTTACTACAATGGACTTAGAAATATCAATACTGTGGGATTACAGTAAAACATACATCTTGGAAAGTTCCTATACATAATGTATATCGAGTCAAGTGTACATCACCAAATGGAAACATAGACTTTCTTCTTTAAACACACTTCAATATTTAAGTCTCAAATCATTAGCATTTTTAAGAACCTGCGTATCTATGGATGTAGTGGATTGAAGCCCCAATTTAGAATTGTCTATCATTTTAATATCTGCCCTGTTATATTAGATGTAATTTGTTATTGCCTGCTAGTTATGTAAGTTTTAGTAGAGGATTCATGGATGACCCATCATGTAGTATAGACTGAGTACCTTCAATGATTCTATTAATATTTATCTTACATGCTCCATTATCCAAAATGTTATTGATAATAGTATGGACCTCAAGTCATTTAATGGTTTGTTCAAAGCATTTAAGGTCAACTCAAAGATTATCCTGACTCCTCAATGAGGTCAAAGAAAATAAATTTGCAATTGAAAAATATGTTCTATTCTGTTTCCAAATTTTATACTCCTAACCTTTCCCTCCACACACTCAAAACAGACAAAAGCAGAATGATAATAGCAAACACATTCAAAGATAAAGATCATATTGGAGTACTCTCATATCTTATCATTCTAATGTTATGTAGAAGTCTTACCAAATGAAGTTCAGTTGAGCTTTCAAACTCACAATCATGTCTTGCTGACCACTTCACCTGACATGTCTCTTGAAAATCACTTGGAAAAAACATTATCATGTGCATTTTTCTGTGCAATTTGTAGCAAATGGCAGGTTTGATTACCGACCACATGGAAGATGCTGGTGTGAAGTTTCTGTGGCAATCTACACCTAGTAGACTTGATAAAAATTATGATGGCACAATATTAGTCAGATGGAATAACTCAGCGGGCAGTGAGGAATCAGATACATTCGATTCAGTACTCTTTGCTATAGGTAGGAATTTATGTTGATTTCATTGACTTTTCTGAGCGTAAGCTTTTGAGCCCTGGAAATCATTTTGTGTCATTTCATTCATTCTGTGTTTGTGTGAAATCGTTTTGTGCCATCCAAAACATTTTGAATCCTAAAAAAAATCATTTTGTAAACTCAAAATAAATGGTATCATGCACTAGATACCATAACAGGCTCACAAAATAACTTATTATAGGTTGAATTAGGACGTGTAAGAGCCCAAATCACTACTAAAATGCTCAGCATAATTGCATCAATCGATTGTCACCCCTCACAATGGATGTATCTTCAAAAGACGTCAGTCATTTCTACAGGAGAAATAATACAATTATTGGATGTGAATAATCTTGACTTGGTTTAAGAGGATGAATGACATATATGAAGGTCAGTGAAGGCCAGTCAGTTGGGATGTGTTTGTGTAATCTAGAGATTAGTATGAATAATTTCATTACACATGTATTATATATTGCAGGGCGTGAACCTCAAACATCAAACCTTGGCCTCCAAAATGTGAATATGAAGCTTAGCTCCAATGGGAAGGTTCTGGGAATACATGAGCAGAGCTCTGTACCTAATATATATGCCATTGGTGATATCTTGGAGGTAGGACAGAATCTTCAAATCATCATCATGTTCAATTAGAATGTAATTATTTTGATTGTGTGCAATCAATGAGAGACTTTGGAGAACCGGTCTTCTTGTCAATAGCGCACGCACGCGCAAAACAACACGTACATGCTCACAATTGCGCGTGCGCTGTTGACCCCCAGAGGGCCTTTGCTGTTTTCTGTCATGTTGACTCAATCTATGGCATGGCATGCAAACTACCTGCATTTAGCACTCACATGCTGACCTACATGTATTTGGTTTGTTCTGATGTAGAATAATGGGAAACATGATATTGATCTTGGCTTGTTATTTGCTACTTCACGTAGGTAATCATGCACAGTGTACATAAGCATGAATACTGCTCACTGTATAGTGATGTCAAAATGCTTATATTTATGAAATCCATCTGTCATGCATTCAGTCTTTCTACCAAGCATTCATTAACTTGTATTGATTGTTGCTGTTGATAGGGATGCAATGAGTTGACACCAGTTGCTATCAAGGCTGGTAAACTACTGGCACATCGACTGTTTGGTGGAAGGTCAGAGGTCATGGACTATGATCAGGTATAGTATTATACTCTTCCTGTGCAGAGAGACACTTTGAGATATGCTTTGCAAATGACAGTTTGAATGTTATTATTGATCAACATATTTCTCTTTTCTTGTCATATTCAACATGAAATATAAAACATTGTTTTTCTAATGTGCTTTATCCATTTTAGAAAGTGTTAAACAGTATTATACCTTACCTCATCTAATACAGTAATATTCTGCTTGTTTGTAAGGTTGCAACAACAGTTTTCACTCCATTGGAATATGGGACAGTTGGGCTGTCTGAGGAAGATGCTACACACAGATACAATGATGACAACATTGAGGTATGGAAACACAGCCTGGCATTTTGACAAATACATCGGATGACATCGATCATGCAAATTTATCAGGTCACACACATGATCCTGCAATCGAATGGTTGACATGTTACCTATACAGCAACAGTGTTTCATAGGCATGTTAGTGTGACTGGCACATGGGCCCTATTCATCATGTGTGTTTGTTTTGTTTGTTGCTAGTCAGTAGCCATGAAACCACTCACATACATCCCAAGGATCATTTAATATGTGCCCAGCAATGCTGCAACCTGAGAAACAGTACATACTCAAAGAGGATACATCTTTTTTATCAATATGTTCATCAAATAACCACGAGGGAAACTGACTGGATTAATTTTTTTAAATTGAAAAATCAATAAAGAAAATGGGCATTTGCATAAAGCATTATGTTTTATTATATTATAAAAAATACTGCACGAAATAATCAATTTCTAGTCATTTGCTTGAGGGTTTAATTGTACAGGATGATTTTGTTAGCTTTGATGCACTTGATTCTACATTTGTATTATATTATAGGTATACCATGCATTCTACAAGCCTTTGGAGTATGTCATCTCTGATCAGTCATCTGAACAGTGCTATATGAAGGTACATACTGGTAATCATTCCAATCCTTATTAGTAGAATATTCTGCATACATGTAATATGTGAAAGCAGAAATGAATCGCACACAGATTTGCAGTTAAGAGAGAAGACATAAAGCTTCAAATGACTGAATATCTCATATCAGAGGACCCTATGATCCCTGTGTAGTATCTATCAATGGAAAGTTACAACCCTTCCATGTAGCCAACTTGAAATCATAGCACCAAACAATGTCCCAAGCTACTACAGAAGATCACAGGAACATAATTCCTTTTGAAATTATCAGTCATATGAAATGTGTTATAGTAAATAATAATGATAATAATAAATTCATATAGCGCCAATTGCATCAAATGAGATGCTCAAGGCACTCTGTCTACACATAGCAAATAGTAAATAATGAACACTGGGAAGCCCAGAATTTATTCTCAGGAACTGGAGATCTATAGCTGCCCAAGAAAACACTGTGAGAATCTAGAAGCTATTACATGCATGAAAGAATGTTTCATTTGTTATGAATATTTAGGCAGTGTGTTTGCGAGAAGGAGACCAAAGAGTATTGGGGCTACATGTAGTTGGACCCAATGCTGGCGAGATTATACAGGGATTTGCAGTAGCTATGAAGTAAGTCACATTGCTTTACTGTCTTCATTATACCATGTGTCTCAGTCTAGAAATTCAACATTTTTGTCAGTGGATGGTATCATAATAGCGCTCCGCACTTACGCTAAAAATAGCACCGGATCTCTGACAAACATTGCAACCATGCACGTGTGTGGGTGTGCGCGTCCATGTACACTACGCGTGTTAGACAATGTTTGTCTGACAGCCGGGGATTTTGTGACGTCATTAGTGCGGAGCGCTATTTACAAGTCAGTTTATGGTTGACTATCTAAACCCATGGTGGTAGTCATTCTGATGTTTCTGTGACAGATATATCCACACAATGAGACTTGCCATACAGACAGATGACAGCTTGGAAAGTCATTTGCATATATGTATATTAAACTTGCTGTCTGACTTGGCTAGCAGACGGACTAATGCACTGTGAACTATGTTGTACAAATAATGAATGTCTATGAGTACAATGTAATGATGGGTAGCCGTGTAAGTCAGATAACAAATATAAAATAGAAAATACATTATACACATTTTAAACATTAGTTAGTCAATAAAGTGCTACTTGTTTTCTATAACATCTAAGTAGATCATATCTTTGTCGGCAATTTCCCCATCACAGCAACAAAAAAGCGCTTGAAACCGACGCCATTTTACTAGTGATTATGGGCATAACACGAGCCTTCTGTTGACCAATTACGTATTGAAGTCCTTTGCATGCAATAGATCAAATTGCATATAAATGCACTATTTATATAACTATTAATGACTTTAGCTGTGAAATAGTCTTATTATAAAATATCTCGTGACATAACATTTTTCAGTCAAATGACATTGATCTACAGTACTTAGGTGATATTTAATAGCCGATTAATTAACCAAAAAATATTGATATTGAAATACATGTACATGTATATAAACTACCATCAATTAATTAAAACAAATGACTATCATGGCTGCCATGGGCAGCTACCGCAAGAAAAATTGTCATTAGAGAATATTTGGCTAAATATACATAGAAAATAATCCAAAGTTGGCAATCCTGAACTTGAGCATAGATGTTTACTTCTGCTCAGGTATATTTACTATCTATTATTAAACACTGCTGTTACTATGACTACAGTGATTGATGATTCGAAAACAACATTGCAAGCGAGTACCCATAATAATAGCAGATGGTACATCAACCCTTGTCACAATGGGAAACAATCAATCGTCTTCAACTATATGAAACAATTCAAATGTATTCTATCTTTTCTGATCCCATAATTGCTTGGTACAGAGGAATCAAGCTTCTTGTGCTATAATAGCTGAAACAGCTTCAGACACTTTGCTCATCTTATTATTGACTGTATTTCTACTGTAGATGTGGTGTGACATACAAGCAGATAGCATCTACTGTTGGTGTACATCCAACCTGTGCTGAAGAACTTGTAAAGCTTCACATCACCAAGAGATCTAACCAAGATCCTCATGTATCAGGATGCTGAGGTTAAGCATCTCCCTGTCACATATCACCAACCTCTATTTATTATGTACATTGATTTCAGTCATATGATGTAGTAGAGGTGAGGTGCCATATTGAGAGGGAGTTGTTACAACCTGAGGCTAATTACCTCTATTTATTATGTACATTGATTTCAGTCATATGATGTAGTAGAGGTGAGGTGCCATATTGAGAGGGAGTTGTTACAACCTGAGGCTAATTACCTCTATTTATTATGTACATTGATTTCAGTCATATGATGTAGTAGAGGTGAGGTGCCATATTGAGAGGGAGTTGTTACAACCTGAGGCTAATTACCTCTATTTATTATGTACATTGATTTCAGTCATATGATGTAGTAGAGGTGAGGTGCCATATTGAGAGGGAGTTGTTACAACCTGAGGCTAATTACCTCTATCTATTATGTACATTGATTTCAGTCATATGATGTAGTAGAGGTGAGGTGCCATATTGAGAGGGAGTTGTTACAACCTGAGGCTAATTACCTCTATTTATTATGTACATTGATTTCAGTCATATGATGTAGTAGAGGTGAGGTGCCATATTGAGAGGGAGTTGTTACAACCTGAGGCTAATTACATAGAGCTACTTAAGCACATGATAATAACTAGCAAAAAAGCTGCCTTCCTTGATGGAAACATGACAACCAACCAGATCCCTGTGTGGTGTATGTTGGTTTGTATTCTGCTAAGAGTCAAGTTGGGGGTTTGGCTGGTCTCTTGTTTTGGGGGTAATATTTCTTTGTACTTTAAGAGGCATGGTGCTAAGGCTGCTGTATGTAATTGGCTGATGGTTATTAGACTGTATGTGTTGGAGAGGCTGTACCAGTTAAAGTAATGCATAATCTGCTCATCAGATCTCAATTACATGGTCAATGGAATGCCCCTATAAGGAACATGGTATGATACACAGAAATTGATTGTCATAGCAGTCATTTGTTATAGCGATTTTAAGCCATTTGTGCTTCAGCATTCTAGTACGGTACACAACAACTGGGAGCCAAGAATGTTTGGTATAATGGTCTTCATTATGGTGGCATTCCATTGTACTTATGTCTCCAACTCAAAAATTTGACTGTTCTGATTTGCATATTTGATATTTCTGATAATTGGTATGTCTCTCCGATTCATGTCTCTGTGTCAATGACAGTGTGATCTGAAACCAGTCTGTAGTCTGGTGGATCAGGCTTGATGTAATAGGACAGAGACCTGTGTAGTATTTCATATCTTTTCATTTATATTCTTCTGAATGATAAGATAAAAAAAATGTAATATGTTCAAGAACTGATTATGAAGAAGCATCATATTTGATGTAAATAGCAAATTTGTATAAATTCATGACAAAAGCTTGTGTTATTTATATTTGAAGGAAGCATCAGGTTAAGTTTCCTGAATGTGCAGTGTCAGTAACCAGGTATTGTATCATCTCATGAAAAGAAGAAGAGTTATCTTCCAGTCTGTGTTTAACCATGTAATACAAAGTAATGTACATTTATCTCCGAATACATACATTTGCATTTGGGTTCTTTTGACAGTGTCTACTAGTGTTCGTGTAAATGTCCACTCGTCCATGTACTTTCTATTGATTACTTGGTGTCATTAGGTTGCAATCTCTCTCAAATACCAGGAAATTTGTGGCAGTCACATTATTAACTTGATGTCAGCTTAACAAAGTTGTTGTGTGTAAAGATCATAAATGATTTAAGAGAGAAAATCGGAATTCAAGTTTATAATGGGTTTCACAGTTAGGAGCATGTGTTGTCTTGCAGTCATAGCTATATGTATTTTGCAATAACATTTGGCACAGAAAATTCACCCTCTGAATATGCAGCAGGAACAACTTGTTACACATACAAAATAAGGGAAGGTTGTGCATCTCTCCACTCCTCAAATCTGTTAAGTGATATCATAGAAACAATGCATCATATTATATTCAATTATACAAAGAAGCTTTTTAAGCCTAGTTGGATGAGCCAAATTTTGAAACAATGACTGAAACAATATGGCTCATTCATAGAAACCACTAATGCAATGGTTTATCCTGTGGACATCTTTAAGTTCATAGTGTGTACAATTACCCAAACTTTCTGAGAAACACACCACACCAAACAACATACATAAAAACATAGAGAGAAAGATCATTTACAAAATGTGTCATTTTTATTTTACGAATATAGTTTTTGCATCACTACAAATCACATTTAGTACCAATTCTTCAGGAAACAAGATATCAGAAAAATTCAATTTATATTAAAAATGCATGAATTACCATTTCATCTGTTACACGACAAAAACCAATTGTTATCTTAGATTCTTGTTCTATTTTTCAGCTTCAAAAACTTATAGACCAACTTATTTCACTTAAGTTGACAAATTAATGTTGCACAGTGTTTATTTTTCACGAATTGCATACTCTCGTATGGGTCATTATGTAAAATTAGGGTCCTATGCTGCGTTACCTTTGTGTCTCCTATTACAGCTGTACCAGTAATTCCACATGAAAATATCATGACTTGAAACTGTTTTATTTGTTTGTCAAGTAATTTGTATAATTTGTATAATCTTAAGTAGGATTTGAAGCTTTGCATGGTGGAAGTCACGTAATAAGGAAAGGTTGCGGAGGCACCATGTATGAGGTCTTTATGGATGTGTAGTTCTGGAAAGAACCGGTGAGCAATAAATCTCGACGTTAAATCTCGACGTACTCTTGCTGTCCTCAGGAGAGTATGTCCTGAGGACAGCCAGAGTACGCTGGCCGGAACGTCGAGATTTAACTTCTCACCGGTTCTTTTCAGAACTACACATCCATAAAGAGATTATACATGGTGTCTCCACAAACCTTTCCTTATTGTATAATCTTGGAAGTAACTTGACTCAACCACATGTTATATGTGTGTGTCAGGAAAGCCCACACACACAGATGGATAAACACATCTTTTGTTCAGACTTAAGCTTCATTGATTTTGTACATGTTTTGCAATTATGAACCATTTTTTCCCTTTTGTTACCAGTCCACAGTTTGAACTAAACTCACCCACACACATGGACGTTTTAGAATGACCCGTCTAGCCAAAAATGGGACACCCATTTTAGCGCCTGTAGACCCTTTCTAACAATTTTGCAATCAATAAACTTAATTTAAAAAAAAATTAGTGCAACGAGAACATTCTGGTATTGCAAATATATTTTGCACACTTTTTATAATGATTTGATGTATCAACCAAATTCTGGGGCAGTTTTTATGATGAATTATTGAGATTTTGGTGTGAAGCGCTATATACATGTATAGACATAAAACTGTGTTATTATTATTATTACAAGAATTTTTGAAGGAAATGGCTTTCAAATGAAATATTGCACCAAAAATCCATCAAAAGGTTATTCAAGTAATTGAATGAATGTCTTTTGTCTATTAACAAAAACAAGATTTTTAATTTGTTAACTTAAATAGTGATAGATTTTTACATTTCATTTGAAAGTTCCTTACTCAGTTACTGTGGAAACCAATTAACATATTCACATAATCTACTTTAATGTTGAAGAGTTTATTCCAATTTACAAATCAAGTCAATCATCTATGCAAGGCACCAGGCATTATTAGATCTTTCATGTCATTTTGAAGTATATACATTGTATAATATCAAGCTCTACATAAATCCTCATATTTTGTTTGGGAAAAAATACAAATTTAGTTACACTTTGGTTTGTTGTTTAAATGGTTGGTAAAATTATTATAGACAATGTCAACAGATTCTCTCTGCATTTTGCTTTTGTTTTGTTTTCCTGTCAAGACCATTCTAGATAGATAATTACAATGTACATGCACAAACATCATGCATACCGTCTCAAACAGTTCCACTCAGATTATTACATTAGGCTGAGAGTACAGGAGGCACAAGTGTGACAGGATAAAGTCTGCTTTCCAAGTTACAACCAATACGTGTAAACTCTCTGTGAATTGTAGCTGAAAGTGTATGTACATGCACAGTAATGAGTTTACAAGCCAACAAGCACCAAGACACTATGATGATATAGAAATATGCATAAAATAGGCACCATTATTCCACCTTGTTATAGTCATGACAGTGTCCTTATTAAACCCAGGTAAAGATGCCATACTTTATTGTGAGATGAGAACAGATAACAAGCACTTGCAATGAACTTAATCGCTGCAGCTTCAACAGAAAATAGCATTAGCATTTACTCAGAGACATACAAAACTAACAAGCCCACAACATACACCTAGATATACATGTAACAGAAATGCAGTATGGAACTAAAGCTAATGTGCTGCAGGAAGCAGATATACAGGTATGAGCAATGATCAGCTTTTGGAAAGAATTAATATCTAATTTTGAAGAAAGTGACCACTACATGAGCACTGGCCAAATTCTGTAAACAGCTTGTATAAGGTTTGGTCCAGATAATTCATAGACAAAGTTTGACAACATTGGAGTAAGTTTGTAGAAGAAGAAGCATTTTGAAATTATGAGAAAATGACCACTAGTGACCACTAGGTGACCACTGGTTAAACGTGCTAGTCACTACAGATGAGGCTCTGGCCAAGCTAGATTCTATTCAAATTTGGCTCCAATTGGTAATTTGGAAGATACATTTTTTTCGAGCATTTTCCTGAAGAAAGAAAGAAATAAAGTCAATGATATATCATCCTACTTTGCACAGCTGATATAGCAATGAGTGCCCCAACATGGTGGTGGAATCACCACTATTAAGGTTCTTTATCATGTCAATGGCAAGTAGGCACCAAACCAACCCAGAGTAACTCACCAAATATGTAGCAACTGAATGTGACAGCAAATGTTTGCTTCAAATACTGCTTGGTAAAAGCTTCACATCAACAAAAGTAATCATGCTTTGAATTACTTTCCACTTAAACATTACCTTGAAAAACACAATTATCAAGTTCTTAAAATATCCTTCCATAAACATGATTCTGTAAGGAAATTTGATTTCAATACAGAAAATATAGTTTCTTTCAGCTAAACATGCTGTACACTCTGAACAAGTATCTTCCATAAATTTGTCATGTAAAGTTTTCACAAAGTTGACTAATAAACTTGACACATATCAAAATGTCAATGCATGACAAAGTGAAACTTGTCATCAGAATACTTTTGAAAGCCTTGCTAATCAAGCAAATAACTTCCAAGTCATGACATTATGTTAGAGATAAATAATTGCTCTAAATGAAGCCCTGGCATTCCTGATTACTAAACCTTAGTAGCTCATCAATGGCACTGAAAATGAACATCAGTAAGTAATACGCAGTTGTGTGCTACGCTATGTGGTCATTTTGTCATCATGATCTGAACAAGGTTATCTGTAAATAATTATAAGATGACTGTGGCATAGAAAGACACAAAATACCACAAAATGATAAGTGACAATTTGTTAAAAATCATCAGCTTCGGATGTATATTATTATACAGTAGAAATGTAATGAGACAGGTATATAAATATAGTACATCTTTCTTAAAATGGCTTACACATTTGACCAGAGACACATTTGTAACAAGTCCTAACATTTAAAGAGGCTATACCTCATTGCATGGACCAAGTCATACAGAATGGACTCATTAGTACAACTTCCATCTTGACACATAAAGTACTGTATCAGTCATAACATATACAAGTATAATATTTTACCTTGAACACAATCTCCTATTTATCTCAAAAGATTAGGATTTAGGAATAGGCCTAGGGATGTAAATGGCCTTATAAAACAAGCGAGTCAAATTTATTTTATATTTACTAACCATATTTTGCATTCAAAACCATATAGGAACTTAAAGCAATTAATATCAAGCTTTGAATGACAAGCTTAACCAAGACTGTGCGTTCTGTGCCACACCCAACTACATAGAACACCTTTCAATAGCTTGTCAGTCATGAGATAGGTCAGATAGCTGCTGTTAACCAATAAGATTCTAAATTGTAAAAATACACAACCTTCATCAGGTACAGAACTGGCCAATGAACAAAAGTAAAAAAGAAAATGTTCTGTTTCTGTATGAAAGCTTCCTGTTTTGAAGGATGATGTTCATATCAATCTTTCTGTGAAATAATTTCCTCTAAAATCACTCAAACTACATCAGAATTTGTTTTTATTTCAGCAATCAAAATCAAACACATAGGAATGTGCACATATTCTATACACTAACACATGATTGGATATTGATACTTACATTTATCTACATGTATATATACAGTATTCCATAGGCTGAAGGCTCATTCCACATTCTTTGATTTGAGCCTTGAATCCCACTTTGGTTAAGGTTCTTTGTTTACCTTTAAGTGTCTTTGAGTAATGCAGTCAGTTTGCGATGTAATTGATTTCATGATTTCCTTTTGTTTAAAAATATTTCTGACAATCAAATAGAATTATCAAGAATAAATGAATGCATGATTAAATAAGATGAGACAAAATAATTGTGTAATAATCCTACAACGTATGGTGTGAGTGTATGAGGTGGATTGTGGTTCAATGTTATTACACAATGGAAGACCATCAGTATACACTGCCATTCATATGAAATTTCAAATATTGGACTATTTGTTAATATTGTTTCCTATACTACACACACAATTCCAGCCAAATCTCTTTACATGATATTTGTTCATTATTACCTTGCATAAAAATGACGGCCACATTGAGCATTATTTTACACAGAAGTGTCAACTACAGATATAAAAGTTTTCCACATATTTTCCTGAATTAAAAGCATTCAGGAAAACCTGGGGAAATTTTGATTTGTCTTTTGGCTGAACAATTTTTCTGTATTTTATTCAAAACTTAAGTATGAATCATAAAATGAAATGATCAGCCTTCACAATGATATTTTGTAACTTTGCCTGAATACCAACACCAAGAATACAAAAAATGACATTTTCTTTTTAACCTTAAAAGCAAATTTCCATGGGTTATGATATGAGAAAACACATCTTACTTGATGATGACAATGCCATTATGCTTTCTTTGTCTTTGTTTGCTAATTCAACATGCCAAATTTCACATTCTCCTACATATGTTGTGCATGTCATGTTTCAGTTGCATAAGGAAGAAAAACTGATAAAATCAAATCATGTGTGCATGCAATTCAATATCATAATATAATTTGTCATGTAAGTGAAAGCAAGAAAGATTTGAGGCTTTGCATGGTGACAATTGGTATGTGGATCAGTATGTGGAAACACCATGTAATATTCATTCGTACTTAAGTGAAAGCATTTATATAAAAATGATGGACTATTATAATTGTATAAATTGACTGGATTGGTGACTTGCCGTTTACTAAAGACAACTATTTGATGTCTGGAACTACTCTAAACAAGTGCTGAATTTCCAGCAAATGACTAATTAACTGCAGGTGTAAATGATTCTCCGAATTTGGGTTCATTCAGCAATTAATATATATTCTGCATGGAATTGATCCTATGTACACAAAGCCCAAGCATCTATATATTTGTACTGCATTTGCATGTTACGCATGCATGCATATGAACAGGGGCACACAAACACTTCTGCATATTTACAGAATCTATACTTTGGATATTGGTTTCATTTTGGGGTCAATATTTGGATGTCAGGGATATGAGTTGAATAGTCCTGAGACTAAGCACTTGTCAAATTCTCTGAACTTTGGGATGAGGTTTGAACCAGAGATACCACTAACCAAGCTTGACAATAATTGGACCTAGTGTGTGGAAGAAGAAGCAGTTTGTAATTTTGAAGAACAAGACCACTAGTGGCCACTAAGTGACCACTGGTCAAACGCGCTAGTCAGTACATATGAGGCTCCGGCCAAGCTAGATGCTATCCAAATTTGGCTCAAATTGGTAAATGAATTTGGAAGATATTGCAATTTTGTTGTTAGCATTTGCCCTAAGAAAGAAAGAAACACCTGATATAATATGCCCCATCTGGTGTCCACAGGGTCCTGAATAAAGGACCCAGTAGTCAGCATGGCCAGGGAGATTGGTTGATTCATAAACAGGAGACCTTTATATCATCAGTAGCCTTCAGTCATGTTCAAAGGAATTATACAGTTAGTTGCTGGATGCAGAGCCATCAATATCAAGGTGTACATTGCATGCTATGAACAGGAATGCACACATGACCTATACCAACTCTCAAGATACTACACTATTTCAGTACATGTATGTACAACCCTGCATTATTCAGATCTTTCTTTCATAGTTGAGTATTTTTGGTGTTGGTCTTCAATAATATATAATGACTTTTATTCCAAGGTTTCATTTGTGTTTTTCATGTTAAAATTAAGCACAGATACAGTACACTACTTTCATTCCGGACAGTATACTAAGAACAAAGCTTTCTTTCATTTGTGTCTCTGGTCATTAATTTGTGCTTTTCGTACATGTACACAATACATGCTCAAATATACAATGAATCAACAAAGGATTGTTTTATGAACGAAAGACGTGCAAAGCCCGGACAATATACTGACGACACATGGGGCATTCAGCCAGCTGCTTACCACATTTTGTACAAGTGACCATATGACCACATTCTAACAGCACACAGTCAATAGGAGAATCCATGCATATCTTGCATAGGTTGTCATCTTCTGACTCACACGTAGCCGTTTTTGTTGCTGCATAAAGAGAATTTCAACCAAAGAGTTATCAAAAAGAATGCTTCAAGCAAATGTGCCATTGTGCAAATTACAAAGACTAAACATGAGCTATCTGTAATATCATACTTTGGTTTTTGTCAAAGAAATACAGATTCATGGGCAAAAGTATCAAGACAGTAACAGTCATCTGTGAAAATTTCAGTCCCATACGGTGCCCACTTTTTATACCCTGTAAGTTAAAGGTAAATCTGTGAAGATTTCTGTTTCGGTATGCTACCAAAGTATGATACTACCTTTAACATGTTTAAGGACATTGGTTGAGATTCCAACACTAATACTTCTTGCAAGACCACAATATTTACAAAATCCCAAATAAAAGCAATCTATGGCAATATTCATTGCTATTAATGATGGGGCTTTGGTGCCAACACTTAGCTTGGAAGATTCAGATGCTAAATTGAGATCAAATAGAATTGATTCATCTTTGAACATACATACCTTCAGTGTCTGTGTTTACAGAGGATGATGCTTGTTCTGTTAAAACAAACAAAAAACATGATAAACTGAAATAAATCAACAACAACCAATGTGCACAAACAATGTTTGAGTCATTTCATCAAAGATTTTCCGTCTGGGAGATAGTAATATGCAAATTAGGCTTGCCCTTCACCGACATAGGTGAGCACTGCATACTCGGTGCTTGTTGAGTGCACATGAACAAATCATGCGCTAGCTCAGGTGGGATTCGAACCCATAACCTCCTACTTCCTAGTGCAGATGTTCATTTAATCATTGTTGAATAGTTATATTCAAATAAGGGTTTGGTGCTTCACAAACAAGGAGTAGACAATACCTTCAATTGCATTTGATATTCAAAACGACAACATTTTGCTTAGTAATGTAGACTTGTTATCAACTGAAGTGAGAATGATGAGGTCAATAGATTAATTTAAACACATTGAACACCTATATGATATGAGGTGACATAATTGTTTCAATACATGTTATTAGATCCAATGTCCCAGCTCCACACCATGGGATGTACAACTACTGAATAAAATCAATGTGAATCATTAGCACTAATTTCCATGAAGGTAATAAATATGTTAAAATGTATCAAATACTTATGATGAGCACAACATGTTGGGTATAACCCATGAACAGCAACCACAAGTGCAGATATCTTACCAGATGGTTTGAATGATTTCAGTAGTGTGTGCTGCAATCATTTCATGTTTTCCATTGTGGAGGATTATTGTATTTAGCTGAAATGTTCTGGACTTGACAAATATAATTCTTTGATTTATTTAGCATCCTTGGTGTTTTACTTGATGTTGATTGTTTTACCCACCTTTTTTCTTCCAATCCTGTTTCTCATTATACAACCTCTGAACTCTCTCTTCTAACTCCCAGCGTTCCACACAGCCTTTGTAATTAATGAAGTTAACCGTCAGGATCTCCTTGAGCTGTCGTACAGTAAGATCATTGATGTCATCTATTTGAGTAAGATCACTGATGGAAGCTCGATGTCTCACTGTGGCCTACATGTATAGTAGCAAATATACAAAGTGTGATAACAAATGTTGCAATGAGTCTGTCTCATATCAAATGACATTAATGCTGTCACATTTTGAATGCACTGATGATTATGAATGCACTTTTGGACATACTTGTGGTGGTTGTTCTGGAGTAGTTGTGGTGTTATCATGGTGTTCTTCTGGGCTTGTAGATTCAGGCACTGGAGTATTTTCAGCTTCAGAGGCACTTGTACTAGAAACATCAGGCCAGGTATTTCTTGTTACACCCAAATCTGTATCACCCTAAACACAAACAAACAAGAACACAAAGCAAAAAAGATATTTCATAGAGAGAATGACAAACACGTACACGTATAGTATTTAAAGTGGTTATAGTACTGTGACAAAAATCACTTCTCCTTTACTGCAATTTCCCTTACTTCTTTATAAAAAGTACACTTACTTTCTAGACTTACCCAATACATTTGAGGATTAATTAAACTAAAGAAGACTGAAATGATGTGTCCATTGAAACTTCATAATGCCTTACAGAAGTGTGAGTGATTTTACTACAGTAGCCTACTGCAACTGGTAAAATGATAGCACATAGTAGTTGTACATATACACAGTGAGCCGTAACGGACTGTGGAAGATCATGGACAAATTTGGCTGCCCAAGTAGTCCGTGGGCCGTGAGGCCAAATTCGCTTTAGTTTTTGAGTTACGTGACCATCATCACCGAATTTGTTCCCACTTGGCATGGATGTAGATCTGACATTACTGAACAAGAATTGATTTGTTCCCACGTCCAATTTGTGTTCACTAAAGAGAAATTTGCGATAGAAAATCGTAAAATTTTACGTACAGAAAAAACATAAGAATAAACAGCGCCCTCAATCGGTAGAAAGTAATTATCTACATAATAATACTATAGGAACTGCATACCCGTGCTAATTTTATTCCCGATGTAAAACCATTTACATGATTGGAAACTGATCAAACTTCAACGTAATTATTTCTAGGGACATTTTATTTGTCGTTTTAATTATGGTAAAATTAGCTGAATGGTGGATGGAAAATATGACACATGTTTTTGAAGATGTTTCTCCCAGCAAATTTCTAAATGATGAGGAAGTAATAAACTGCTGCAAATTGCTCATCAACCAAAATAGGAGCCTAAAATAATCACGGACCGAGTTGACCTGAAACTTTCTTGGGAATGCCTGACGTTTTGAACCTACCAGAATATTTAATCTAAATAAAATTACAATAAAAATATTTGATGACAAAGAAAACAAAACAATTATCACAATGAAGTGGAGACTTCAATATAGTTGCATACATGCGGACTTTATTCCCAAAAAGGAATCTTTATTTCAAGCCACACACACTATGTGATCTCACATGATTTTGCTGTTAAAATATTTTGGTCCAAAATGCTTATTATAAGATGTATATTTCTTTTTTGGAAACACTAACAGAAATATTTTGTCACGCATGATAAAAACTACAGTATTCTTCATATTTTATAAGAAAAGAATTGACTAAGTTTTTCAATAATATTCTCTTGAGACTCAGATGGCCGATTAAGCTTAACCTTTCACAGGGGTATCATTTCATGTGTACCCATGATGGATCAGACAGTGAAAGTGACAGTGTGAAGTGTAAGTACATGTACTCCTTTTTACCCTTTGCAATCATATATATTTTACTTTTCACCCTACATGCAGCTCATTGCAAAAGCACACATAGCCAATGTATCCTAAGAAAATATATTATTTGGGGTATATTTAGTGTTATGAGCAAGATAATGTTATTATCATAATTGTTTATAATATACATTTTTGACATCCTTCGTTGGAATTTCAGTCATATTTTTATTTAATTCTTTATCATAAATGCAATGTTTGTTTAGTGGTAAAGACTATATTGTATGGAGCCCATCACAAAATGAAGTGGTGAAATCTCTGTTTTCGGAACAAATTTAAAGTCATAAAAATAATTGAACAAAATGCTATAAATTGTACAAGTGTAGGGCCCGTCTTTTGTGTAAGACCATTGTTTTGCATAATTAATTATCATTGTTCGTGGTGGAAATTCTACATTTCAAAACAAAACAGTCATTAGAATAATTTCCCAGTGTTTTCAAAAACCGACTCTCATACATAACTATGCCAAATTGCGACAGCAGTTTGCTGGGAGAAACACTCTTCAGAAACATGTGTCATATTTTCCATTCAGGCATTCACCTAACTATATTTTAATTAAAACGACAAATAAAATGTACCTAGAAATAATTACGTTGAAGTTTGATCAGTTTCCAATCATGTAAAGGGTTTTACATCGGGAATAAAATTAGCACGGGTATGCAGTTCCTATAGTATTATTATGTAGATAATTACTTTCTACCGATTGAGGGCGCTGTTTATTCTTATGTTTTTTCTGTACGTAAAATTTTACGATTTTCTATCGCAAATTTCTCTTTAGTGAACACAAATTGGACGTGGGAACAAATCAATTCTTGTTCAGTAATGTTAGATCTACATCCATGCCAAGTGGGAACAAATTCGGTGATGATGGTCACGAAACGAGCGAATAAAAGGCCACGGCCCACGGACTAAAGCACATTCATAGCAATTGTCTGCCAATACCACGATGGCATGATGGCCAGAGTCTGGGATGATGATGAACTCTTTGAAGTCTTCCCAGTGATGAACGGAGTCAAACAGGGTTGTGTCCTGGCCCCGACATTGTTCAGTATGCTGCTCTTGGCAATGATGTATGACGCCTTTAGAGACTGAGCCCGGCAATGACATCAGGTACAGGTCGGATTGAAAACTGTTCAACCCCTGGAGGCTGGAGGCCGTCACAAAGGTGAAAGAGAATGTTCGATGAGACTTTCTCTTCGCTGATGACTGTGCCCTCAACGCCAATGGCGAGCAAGAAATCCTAGCGAAGATGATCAGCTTCTCTGCAGCCTGCAACTACTTGAGCTTCACAAAAAGCACCAAGAAAACCGAAGTGATGTACCAGCAAGTCCCAGACAAGCCATACCTCGAGCCCCAGATAACAGTGAATGCTCAGACCCTACAAACAGCAGACTTTTACCTACCTGGACAGTAACCTCTCCTGTAATGCCAACATCAATGCTGAGACCAACAACAAGATCTCAAATGCAAGCAGTCCTTTCGGGAGAAAGTCTGAAATAGGAGAGGAATCAGCCTCTAAACTAAACTCAAAGTCTACCTGGCTGTGGTCCTCACCACCCTACTCTACGGCTGCGAAACCTGGACCGCGTACAGACGTCATGAAAGAAAAATCAACCACTTCTACCCCAGATGCCTCAGAAACCTCCACATCCGCTGGCAGTCGTTAGTCTCCGACACGATGGTCCTGAAGCAGGCAGACATCCCCAGTGCCAACACCATCATGCGCAAGGCTCAGGTGAGATGGGAAGGTCACATTTCCTGTATGCCAGACAACTGCATTCCTAAGCAGCTCCTTTACAAGGAACTCTGCTGTGGCAAGCGCACAGTCAGAGGGCAGAGAAAATGTTTCAAGGACAGTCTGAAGGTCTCCCTAAAAGACTTCAACATCATCACTGAGTCCTGGGAGTCCCTCGCCTCCTACAGACCAACCTGGTGACACCTCATCACCAAAGGAGCCCATGCAGCAGAGGAACACACAGGTCCTGTCAGGTGGAGCAGAAACGTGTGACACGCAAGGCTAGAGCCACCAGCACCAACAGCACAGCGCCTATCTACTTCTGCCCAAACTGTGGGAGAGGCTTCCTCGCCAGGATTGGCCTCTTCAGTCACCTCCACACACATCGTTAATCAGTTACTTTACAAACTACATGTAGATGACATGGTCATTTTTGATCTCGAAAGATGAACAACAATATATACAGCATTTAACGCATACTGAACATATATTGTCAGTAACCCAATAGGATTTGTATACTGATATAACAAGAATTATTTAACTAGCTGGTTTGAATCTGACTCATTCATTTGTACTCAAACTTAGCCCATACTTGGACTAGGAAAAACTCAAACTCGATTAAGAAGTATTCTGCCCGTACTCGGCACTGAGTGTACTCGGGAAAACTCGGTACTCGAATGTTGGTACTTGACTACAACACTGTCGTGAATATTTGCAATTTTGCTGTCTGGCCTTTCAAAAAGGTTTTGGCCCCAAGAGATAATATACTGCAGGCAGATGAATATGCTGAAAAGTGCTATCAATTTGCTCTACACAGATCTATGACCTCCACAAATAATTTTTGTTACCTCTAAAAATCAGACATTTTGCACAAAAACAACAATGCAACATGTGAATACTTTTGTGGTAAAATGATGAGTTTGAGAAATAATCAAGTCATTGTGTTGGGACTGTCATTCACAAAAACCTGCAACTCAAAAAGATCTGAATATATATTGCCTGTGTTAATGCTGTTTAAAACAATGGCACTAAAACTACTCACTTGTGTAGCTTGTGGATTTGGCGGTGCTACATTGCCAGTGACGTCTGCTGCAGGATCAGGTTGTGTCCTTGACTGTCCTTGGCTTGTCTCTGGTCTCCTGTCTGATTCATCAAAGGTATTTACTGTGACCATAAATGCACCACCACCTTGTGAGGACAAGTACTGTACCACAAGATCAACAAGTTCTTCCTTTTCTCTACATGCTATGGTAGAGATGTCTCTAGCAGCTAGATACTGACGAAGGTCTTTCACCTAATATAGAGGATGAATAACAAACTAGAATTTAATTTCAAGATTAAATCTAAAAATTTACACAATAAATGACAAAGTGTTTGAACCGCAAACCAAACCATAGCACAGGACCATAGCACGGGACCACAGCACGGGACCACAGCACGGGACCACAGCACGGGACCACAGCACGGGACCACAGCACGGGACCACAGCACGGGACCACAGCACGGGACCATAGCACGGGACCACAGCACGGGACCACAGCACGGGACCACAGCACGGGACCACAGCACGGGACCACAGCACGGGACCACAGCACGGGACCACAGCACGGGACCACAGCACGGGACCACAGCACGGGACCACAGCACGGGACCACAGCACGGAACCACAGCACGGGACCACAGCACGGGAACACAGCACGGGACCACAGCACGGGACCACAGCACGGGACCACAGCACGGGACCACAGCACAGGACCACAGCACGGGACCACAGCACGGGACCATAGCACAGGACCATAGCACAGGACCACACCACAGGACCACAGCACAGGACCATAGCACAGGACCATAGCACAGGACCATAGCACAGGACCATAGCACAGGACCACACCACAGGACCACACCACAGGACCACACCACAGGACCATAGCACAGGACCACACCACAGGACCACAGCATGAGACCACAGCAAGTGACCATAGCATGGAACCACAGCATGGAACCACAGCATGGGACAATAATTTTGGAGCATGATAGAATCTTGCTCAGAGACAAATATTCCTGTAAGACCTAGCACATGTGTACATGTAGGTTTAACAACAGCACTAGTGAAACAATATTTCTAACCTTGAATTGCATCAGTTGACTACGATTCTTGGAGCCAGTGAACATGTGGCATGTATTGCAACATTTACGAGGTTCTTTACGGATGCAGTTAGCACAGAACAGCTTGGAGCAGTCTAAGCATCGGTTCTACATGAACATATGGGTAAGAACAATCCAAGTAATTTGAATACAAAGTACACATACAATATTCAATACTATGATAACAAAATTACATATGAAATGCCAAACTTGTACCAACAATAACAACAATATCAGTACAGGCTTGATTACATGAACATGATGAATACTGAGGCAAAGGCAAGGCAATACAGGGTCAGTCAAAAAGAACTTGACCAGGATTGGTGATGTTTTTCAAAACAAACAAATGACACTCAAAAGTTCAGTAAAGCATATTACAAGCATTCTCTCCTGCTTATTAGAAAGAAAAAAAAATTTGACAAAACAAATGTAAAGTAATCTTTAAAGTAACCTTTACTACTTACTCAGATGTTTAGATTCAATAAGCATTAACATGCCATGGACAGCTTGCAAAATGAGCAAGCCAGGCTCTTGTATGTATCCATAGTGACTGTTTGCAATGTGACTCAGTTCAACCTCACATGGGTGACAACATACACAAAAACTACACATATATATGTACTTGTAGATTTCTTTTTGAAAATTTGGGTTACAAAAGCATTCACTTTCATCAGCATTCATTGAGCATCCACTGAGCGATTTTTCAAAGAACATTTTGAACAATTAAGGCAATTTCAATACTAAATTTGGGAAAAGGATAATATACCTGTCTGAAATACAAGCACATAATGTGAAAGAAAAGAGATTATTTTGAATATTAATGATTTTTCAGCTAGGGAAATAGAAATATGCAAATAAGCTTTCCCTTCATCGACATAGAGATGGTTTTAATTCCACTTTCAGGGCATGATATGTAACAAACAATACAATACAGTATTTATTGGTTTCTAGCTATTTATTGTTCATCTTCAAATGCCCCTGGGGCAATAGTCAATACCAGCTGGGCCAGACAACAAGTTTGCATATACATGATGTATGGCTATGTTCAGACACTATTCTGCAGACTGGAAAAGGTCTATCATTGGCAGTTACAGCAGCAGGTCAACATTTCACCCTAAGCCACTTACATAAGTTTATTCATATTACATGGGGTTAAATTGGAAACAGTGCAAAGAAATCACCACAACCAAACATTTGTCAATTGACAATACGCACAAGAACGATGTTGTAAACAAATGAAACACTGTAAGTGAAGAAATCACAAGGCATGGGGCTTGTTTGTTTCAGGCACGCGATCAGTGAACTGCAGATCCACGTCCAATGCAGGATACTCCAAAATGGGATCCGGATCAGCAGGATCACTGATCTCCTGCTTGAATGAAACAGGCCCTATACTGTAAGAGTATATGTGTACATGTTTTACACAGTGCTAGGGCATACACATGTGTACAGGTGTGTATGAAGACATCACTGTATTCCTCATCTACTTCTGCAAATAATATTAGACTTGTTGGTGAGTACATGTATGTATGACCAAATGAAGGCTGGGATGAATCACACATCAACACTGTGTATGTTCACATGAGACAACTAAACTTTGGCCTTCAGATGCAGAACACTAAACCCTAACAGCCCCAAACCACTCAAACTCCCACAGGTAGTTCTGTTGAGTTTTGGCTTGTTTGGTACCAAACAGTAAGGACCTGTTATTGAACTTTGTTTGAGTCAGTACCAAAGGTCCAGGAGTAAACTGTTTCATTCTGACAGGTTTGGGGAAGTATTAAAGGCATGAGATCTGTAGAAACAAGTGTTGGAGTTTGTGGCAGAGCACTGGCTTTTATTTTGTGGGTTTGTACTATAGACCCATGGTCTATAGTACAGTTGCACAGGAATTTGTGGTGGTGCACTTGTGTGTTGAAGGGCATTGTGGCATTCTGTGTGGTTTGGGACAGTTGGTCTACAGCCACACACTAAGGCATAGACACATCCATACCAATTCAATCAAACTTCAACAGCTGGAGCATGTTTAAGTTTGTAAGGTTCAGTACCAATCCCTACAAAACCTGTTCTTTGCTATAATATCTATATCAAATTTAGGATTTTATTTTATATCCATTGGAATGAAATACACAGACTCACCTTTCTTTTAAAAATAGTAAAATTGGCAGAGCAAGCTTCACACACCATATTTACTTCTTCGTTTAGCGACAAAAATGAGAGGGAACTTGAAGTTCTGCTGCTAGGCTTGTTGTCCCTGGGTGCTGTGTGTGGTACATTGACTGATCTAGAAGAGGTATGGGAAGATATATTCTGTGAGAAGCTGGCACTGAATGTTGCAGACCCCTGGGCTGGTTTCCTCGCAGCTGAACCCATGGAATCAAATCTAAATCTGAATGCAAAGTTATAAAGAAAAAACAAAACAATGTGGAATGTAAGCAATCTGCAATACATGTATCTTCCAATTTAACTAGAAATTCTTTAGAGCATAAAAATAAATCCATAACCCTAACCCTATAAGGGGCCACTCAAAATTTTCAATGTTTTCGAATTTCGATTTTTTGTTCCAAATTGTTTTGAATCACCCACCCACCCCCAATTTCGATTAAAAAAACCCTGATTTTTCATCAAGTACATTGTACATTTGATATAAATTCAAATGCATGTAAAAAACTATACTGCAACACAGTATGACAAGATAATGGCTGGAATAGGAATAACATGTACATGATGATGATGGATTTTTAATATTCAGCTTTTGTTCTGTCCAGAAACTCCAAAGATTTGCCGGTATATCGCACGGACTGTCCATGGAAGCAGTCATGTTGGTTTTTACGACCGCGATCGATCGCACAGGCAACAACTTGCTGTGTCCAATCCGCTCCGAAATGGATCTCCCGAGCTATGGCTACGCCTGCAGTCAACCGCGTTTCCTATGTATTTCTAACGGAACAGATACGTAGACCTAGTTCTAGCCAACATAATGCAGTTTGCATTTGCTGCTGTCTGCTTAGTCTTGGATTCAAGGTGATGAACATTTCACGTTATTAGCAACTGGTGTTCAATGTTCTCTGTGTGTTTCGTTAGGCTAAATACGCCTGGTACCCTGCTACATTTGCGTGGCATATTGGTCACCGCTGCTAGCGCCTGGCTTCCAAGTCTACGAGTAAAAACCATCTCCTTCCATGTTGTTTCACACAATGTGCACAATAATGTATCACACTGTCTGTATATGGAAACGAAGTTGAAAAAGATTGCATTTTTGGAATGCTGGTTGTATTTTCTCAGGCAAGTCAGATAAAAATTCTGAATTTTAATACAAACACTTAATTTCGATTAGCAATTTACGGAACTTCAATTTATTTCCTTGACCCACCCACCCTCTATTTAAAAAAAAGTCGAAATTCAAAAACATTGAAAATTTTGAGTGGCCTCTAAAGGAAAGGAAAACTACTTTTTGAAAAGTTACTTACCTAAATAAATGTTTGTGTCCTCTTCTACATTATTAGCAAGGTTAATTTTGTGGAAAGAGGGCAAGGCTTTGATTTTTTAGGGAAATTGTGCCCAGGGTAAAACGGTAAAAAAGATGTTTCATGGCCGCAAGGATGGCCACAGACGAGAATAGTCTGGTTTCCACTTTGACATTATGAACACTCTTGATTTGTTGAGTCTGGGCCAAAGATTATATAGCGCTAAGCGCAAGATGGAGAACTGACCATAGCGCATGTGTTAATTTGTATGGAGGTCGCGATCCGCCATTCTGGTGTGAAAATAGTGAGTAGTTTGTACACAGGACATATGGGGGCTGGAAGATATACATGTATCAAAGAAAAGGGGAGTGTGAGGCAAAATGTTGGCCCGAATTCGATTGAAACCTATTATTTATTGTAAACAGAAAAATTTGACATTGGTGGCAATTACGGGTTTCAGTGGAGAGCAAAGATTATATAGCGCTACGTGCAAGATGGAGAACTCTCTACTGAAACGCGTAATCGCCATGGGCGCCATTCTGGTGTGAGGGCGGGCTCTGCACGTACTGAGTTTCCATAGCATGGTATAAGCGATGTGTGCGGTACTTACAAAAGTAGGTCCAGAAAACCACACAAAATTGCTGTTTTCATATTCAGTTGCTTCACATCAATGTCAAATATTTCTATTTACAATAAACAATAGGTTTCAATCGAATTTGGACCAACATTTTGCCTAACACTCCCCTTTTCTTTGATAAAACTTCCAGCCCCCATATGTCCCATGTACAAACTACTTGCTATTTGCACGCCAGAATGGCGAATCCCGACCTCCATACAGATTACCACGTGCCCTATGGTCAGTTCTCCATCTTGCGCTTAGCGCTTTATAATCTTTGGTGGAGAGTTGAGATACATCCCAACTGTGGCCAATGCCCCAGCTGTGTTCGGGCCATTCCCAACTGTGTCAGCACAGTTGGGCATACCCAACTTTAAGGGATGGTACAGAATTGGTAAGACAAAATACACTTCATGATCACAGATTCACATAAAACTTACACAGTATAATGGTGATGATAGGAGAAAACATCCCATGAAATGTTTTTGTCTGAAATGCCATATTCGTTAGGAAATAAATGAAACTATTTTCCAATTGGAATAAATAGCTTCGAAGCGTTTTATTCATTCGTTGAAATGTGTGCAGTTCTCTGTACACGAGTTTTCACTATTTTCTCGTGACCCAGATGGCTGATTGACCTCAAACTTCTACAGGTTTGTCAGTTAAGTTATATGATGGATTACATAATGTGCTTTCACTGTCAGCAATGGTTTTGTCGCAAACACCAGTTCTGTACCATCCCTTTAAGTTGGGCACAAACGATGCAGGTGTGGGAGGGTCTTAAATAATTTTTTATCTTACCAATCAATTTTGAAAATGGAAAAGTGTTGGCTAAAAACTTGTTTTCTGGGCGTCTGGGCCAGCACTTTTCCATTTTCAAAATTGAATGAGGATTTGGTAAGAGAGAAAATTATATAAGACCCTCCCACACCTGCATCGTTTGTGCCCAACTTAAGTTGGGTATGCCCAACTGTGCTGACACAGTTGGGCATGGCCCAAACACAGTTGGGGCATTGGCCACAGTTGGGATGTAACAGGCCTAGGCAACGTTAGAAGTAACGTTAGAAGCTATTTAAAGCCGTGTTCCCATTGGATTTTTTTTTCTCGGCCACACGGTAAATTAGCGCTACATTTCTTTATGTCAATCTACCGTGCGTTCCCTCTTGGACTTTTATTTACCACCGCGGACAGTTTATTGGCCGTAATAACTCCACACATTGCGGACGAAGTACAAATCACCTTTGACCCGAGCAGGATATGACTCATATCTTGACGGAACTTTCACGCGTCGGCATTTATTCTTTGCAGCAGATACACTAGTACATGGCATGTAGATATAAAACTGAAATACAAACTTTCTACAAGATAGCCGCCAGCTAGATGACAAGAAAATGGAGTCGCCGAATTCAAAAGGCGCAGTAGGCGCGCCCTACTATCTCGAGAAAAAACTGACGGTGCCAAACACGAACTTGGCCTATGTTACATGACTAAAGCAAGCAAAACAGTGAAAAGCGGAAGAATTGGGCCCATGCAGAAACCCAAATCTGCCCAAATCTGACACATTTAAGTGCAAGTATTGAACGAGAAATGTACATACGTACACGTACAATTTTTCAAGGTATGTTTGCCCGCTGATGTTGATGACATGTGCTATGGGCAAGGAGACAGGGAACCATGCAAGTATTTGCAAGTACAGCCTGACGTAATGCAGGAAGCTGTGGACATCCTGTTTTACAGCGTGCTCGCGGTACGTTTACCCACGGGAAGTGTTCCCATTGGACTTTTTTGCATCCCTGTTAAGTTACCGTGGCTGTGCGGAAGTTTTTGGCCTGTTAGTTTTACATCACGTTCGCGGTAAGTTGACAGGGACGTAAGTTTACCGTGTGTTCCCATTGTCAATTTACAGGACAGTCGCGGTAGTTTAACCAAAATAAGTCCAATGGGAACACGGCTTAAGACTAAGTAACGTTAGGACTAGGCCCTAAGAGTAAGACTGAGCTGTGTTTTGGGGATCCTGTCTGGCGTCTTATCACAATCCCCGGCCCGATTGTTCCCAAGGTCAGACATGTCAGAACTTCTGTCAAAATATTGTGGGACTGGAGTGTTATACCGTTGGCATTTATAATTAGGGGGCCTAGGCTATCTAACGTTTTAGCTTTATCTCCCTCACCCATCGGCCATCATGCCTAAGTAACATTTTTAACCACGTTCTTTTTAATACAACACACCATGGACTGGAGGAAGGAAAAGCCTCCATTCACGTTATTCACCGTGTGCCTACCTTGCGTTGTGCCAAGCACTTGGGGCCTAACGTTAGGCCTAGGCCTACTCCACTAACGTTACTCCCGATCCCCACCTAGCACTAACGTTACTCGCCAGCCTATTTCCTTGAACAAATCACTGGGAGTCATGTCCGAACCAAGGAGAATTCTGTTATCAATGACAATGACAACACAACGTTCCTCGTCAGTAGTCACCTGACGACGTTGACCTAGCCCGATATATGACGCTGACTGATCAACGTTAATCATTCATTCAACACAGATAATAATGCAGTGCATGCAGTGAAACAAGACACAAATTGGGCCGTCTTGCCAGCACGTACACCCGTACCCATGGACAGTAGCTGCCGCATGCCCAAGTGAGTACGTCTATGGCGCGGCGCATATCACATAGTGTACAGGGAGGTTTGAAACTGAACAATAATGTGCTACCAAACAAAATAATGGCACCACATATATAATATTTTTGGATCATTTCTAACACTGACTAGAGCTTAATGAGCTACTTAAATAAATACATTACACAGTATTTTATTTCGGTGTCTAAACACAGAGAATTCCTCCATGGTTTTATTATGTTTAAGTATAAGGGGGTTTCAGGTTGGCCTAGCCGGTTCTTTCCTCGCCTTTCACCTCTGTGGACCGGGTTCAAGTCCGGCTCGGTTCACAAGTGGATTGGGTTTTCAGTCCCTGCCTGATTCTGTGGGTTTTACCCAGAATATTACTCTGGGGTTTTCCTCCCATCTCTAAAACTGTATCTTCTTCTCATCAGTCTTTCCATAACAGGTTTCATCAGTGGCGTCGCCAAGGGGGGGGCCAGGGGGGGCACGTGCCCCCCCTGGAAAACCTCGTGCCCCCCCTCGTGCCCCCCCATTTCAGATTTGGGTTGGCGAAAAAAAATATAATATATATTATTGTAGTGCCCCCCCCAACAATTGCTGGTGCCCCCCTTGTGCCCCCCCAGACTCAAAAGTCTGGTGACGCCACTGGGTTTCATCAGCTAGCGAGCTACAGTGCCTTGGTCACTTTTGAGGAATCCTTGGTGTCATTACCAGAAATAAATCAATGATAATAAAAAAATAAAACAAAAGCTCATCAAACGGTGAAGGAATGGAAAAAAAATACAAAACCTACTATACCATCTAAAATGAATGATCTTGTCAAGCCCACATAATCGACTGTCTATTTCCAGTAAATGAGTATTTTCATACCTGTTTCCCTACAGCCTGTCTGCATCTTCATGTCACCATCTGCCTTTGCTCTTGCTAACCATGCAGGCAGTACACAAGTTCCCTTTCACGCTATCTGTCACTCTTCTCTTCCCTGTATTGTTTTCTGTGGTTTTCTAGTCCAGTTGCATGCTTTTAACTTAAACACTCCCCACTATCGCTTTTCCTCATGTCATTTAGCCTCCTCATTGCTGGGATCAAAACATCCTGAAGCTGAGCAGAATTCACTCTGCCACAGAAAAATAGCTTGGAGGTGTGTCAAGATATTTCCTCACAGTGAAATAGATTGACTATCATGGTTCATATTCAGAGAGTATAAAGAATCCTTCCGATAACAAATAATTTTTAAAAAAAGATCAATGACGACAGTCCCGAGCAACTAAATAAACAGAAATATAGAATAATTGGGTTTCACCAGTTGCCTCTTTAAGCCTGTTTATTTGTTGAAAAAAGCATCATATAATCTGTACTGCCAAACCTAATATCAAGTCAAGACTTGAACAGTTCTTTTTACAAACTTGGTAAATTACATAGATCAGTATGGTCAATCAAACTGTCAACCAAAACTTGGTATATGCAAAATGGATTTTAAAAATGTCAAAAAATGTAATTGTTTAGAATGGAATATTCCTAAACATGTATTTTGAATGTTAAAGGTAGTATCATACTTAGGTTTTTGTCAAAGAAGTACAGATTCTTTGGCAAAAATAGGAAGTTACAGTCACAGTCATGTCATCTGTGAAAATTTCAGTCCCATACGGTGCCCACTTTTTGAGAAAATCGTGAAAAACGGCCACAGCATTTCTTAAGTCTTTTCTCTTTTACTTTTGATCTTTTAACAGATTTTTGGTCGTTGTTTTACTAATTTCTGGATAAATACAACAATTCAGGTGGAAAAATTTTAACGGTAGGTTTCTACCTGCACCATCTTCATACCCTGAAAGTTATACATAAATCTGTGAAAATTTCTGTTTTGCTTTCTTACCAAAGTATGATACTACCTTTAAGCCATTGAAGTGTTAACTTCATTGAAGTGTTTAGAATGACGTGCACAAGTATATACAGACAGCAACATTACACAGGGATGTGTGTGGCCTAAAAAGGATCTGAAAACATCAAGCAAAAAAACCCTGAAATTTAAAATTGCCTATACTTTTGTACAGACCAGGAGTACAAAAAAGCTGAAATTCTGAGTTGAAATCTAAAAAAAAAAAAATGAAATCAGATATAAATCTGAACTCTCCCATCCTGGATTACAAAGGAGTCAGTAGGTAGACTACTCCTATTCTCATTATATATCCAACCACTCGCAAAGAGATGGTGTCACCTATCACTACTATGCAGATGATATTCAGATCTACATGTATACTCATTCAAACCGTCTGCCATTAATCTATCCAGTACACTTCACAAACTTGAAATGTGCCTAGATGATGTGAGGTTGTGGATGGAGAGGAGTGGTCTGAAGCTGAATGAGTCTAAAACGGAGTTCTTGGTATTAGGATCTCAACAAATGTTACAGAAAGTAAATCATAATCAGGTAAAGATAAGGATTGTGTCCTGATTCCTGAATAATATATCTTCCATATCTCAATCTGTCAGATTTCAGTTAAGAAATATTGGATTCATTCGAAAATATCCCAATAACTCTGCAGCTGAAACACTCATACATGCCCTTATTTCATCCCGCCTTGACTTTGCAAATTCACTATTCGCTAATCTCCTACAGAAATAAATAAATGAGCTCCATTTATTACAAACTCCTTACATACACAAAGAAAACTGAGCTCATGATGCCTATCCTTCATTCTTTACACTGGTTCCCTGTTGGTAAATGTATTACATTTAAGATCCTACATGTAATTGTTTACCATGTAATTCATAAATCATCCCCAACCTACGTCAAGATGTCTATCTTACACCCTACTCACAGTCTACGTTTATCTACATCACAAGCATGGTCTTACAGTAAACCATTGTATTGCTGGATTTTCTAGATTTCAACGGGACTGTTTGCCCAGGCAATTGTGTAGCAGGCAGTCATTGGTGATGTGGGCGGCTGTTTGGAAGGCAGCTCCACACTCACAAGCTGGACTAACAATCTGAGATTGTCAGATAATCACACCCCCACCACCACTGGCAAGGGACATTATATGATTATGATGCTTAAGTGAATATACAAACAGATTTCTGGATGTTGCCTGTAAATAACGAACACAATGTCTGTCTGTTGAAGGATCATATGTGTTGCTTCATCTTTGTGTTATGATACATGCAAGTGGTGGTTAGTCAGTGTTGGTTTCACTTAAAAATAAGTTGATCATTACTTTTGTGTAAACATGGGGAACAAGACATATCATTCAGTTATGAATACCGGTAAAACATAAAAGATGAGAACACAAATTGACTAAAAGAGCCAAAGGTTAGAGTACCAGTATTATTGCAGTATTATCCATGTACATGTATATTACACACAGCCAAAAGTGTTTTGCATGTTCATTATGAATCAGAATATGCTTGGTATTAAAGACGATTTGATCACAGATGAAATCAATTAGATTCTGAAAAACATACAGGATTTCTTTTCAGTTTATTATTTTTTTCTGATAGGAGTTTGAGTTGACTTATGTGTACCGGTAAATCAGATGAAAGTGATTCAATTGTCTGATTAAAAGTTGTGTCACATTTCCCTGAAAATAGCCAAGACATACCATTGAGTACTTCAAGCAAATGCCTCTGCTTATTTCATAACAACATCACTTCCCTCAAAACGTTATTTACAAGGTGTTCAGCAATACTTCAAAATGAATGTTTCATTAACTGCACTTTGCAAATTGCTTATTCTCATTACCAACATATGACAAAGAACAGCAGTAATTTTCAGCATGAATGCAAGACAGATGTGTACTTCAGTCACCTGCACGTGGGTAGACAAATGGTTGGTAGGTAATGACCTAACCTTTAGCCAACTCTATCCAGGCCATTTAAGGCTTGGTTGAATCGATACTTTTTCTGCCTCAATTTTCAGCCATAGAAACAAAAGCATATCTATTGAGCAAACTAGTCCTCATTTTTGGTTCTGTTGATTTTGCTGTACAGGCTGCAGTGGCTTCTGATCCTGCTGTTGTTGAGTCTGCTGTTGTTGTCTTGGTTGTTGTTGTATCTGTTGTTGTTTCTGCTGCAGCTGTTGCTGTTGAAATTGTTCCGCTGCAGCCTGCTGCAGTCGCATCCGTTTCCTGGTATAATGTTGCCAGTGTAGGAGCTGCTGGTCATCAATGAACTGGGCACACTGTGCATTTGCTAACTCTTTCCGGAAATGTTCATACTGCAGAAGCTCCAGAAAATGAAGGCACTGAGGATACCTGGTAGATGAAGCAATTAATGCCATTCAAATATCAAAATGTATTCACATAAGCAAATTATTCACACCACCAATACATGTACAGTACATGTACTCATGTACAGTAGTAACGTTTAAATCTTTAGTGTTTCATTCAACCATAACAATATACAATTTTATAATTGGTGCACAAAATAGTTCTCATAGGAGCACATTGCAGTATGTAGAACTACAGTAATGCGAAAGATTCGAGGCTTTGTATGGTGACAAGTGGTATGTGGATCAGTTTGCGGAAACACCATGTAATAATAATTCGTACTTTTGCACTTCTATATCGTTCGCACTTCTCGCAATTAGGTCTCAACGTTTCGACTAGTCTGCTCTAGTCCTCATCGGGAGACCATCATCATCTACAGAAACATGATAAAAATCTCAAGCAACTCCAGGTAGTATGGTGGTGGGGTGATTTGGGGTCCGGGTGCCACAGGAACTTAAGACGAAAGAAGTTTAAAGGAGATTTTCTTGAATTGTACAAGTAAGTTTTAATGGCAATGGCAATCAACATCATTATGGACAAATTAACTTCATGTTTTATGATACTCATTATTTTTCCAATGCTTTTTTCTCACATGCACTCTTTCAAGACACTATCGGGGAAAAATGGTTCATCAACAATATCTTTACAAGAGAACAGAATATTCCTGTGCTGAAACTTACTTGAGGTATTTGGCAAATTGTGGTTCACTCCAGTATTGCAAGTATTTCAGGTAGTTGACGAACCTGCTATCCTTGAAATAGCCTCTTTGAGCAATGACTAAAAGGTAAAATCCAAGACACAGAAATAACATTAACAAATCACTAGAGGGTGGCTGCAAGCAAATATCAATAATGGAATTGGGATGGTATACAATTGGAAAGTAACATTGGAAAGAAACTCAGATTATACGGACTTACTTATTTTATTTTTTACAAGTAATAAATTGCTGCAAACTGCTCATCAACCAAAATAATGACCTGAAATATATAAAATGCTTGGAGTTAGGAGGGCCTGACATTTTGATTATAGCAGGATCTTTCTCAACGGCTGAAATGAATGACAAGAGGACAAGAACATACAAGTAAAGATACACATAAATGGGTAAGAGAATCGGGACATCTTCCATCTTTGCTTAAATGTTCTTGCCTCTTACCATTTAGCCTTTCGGAAAGATCCAGCTAGGATCGAACAAAACGTCAGACCCTTTTAAACCCCATGTTGAACAATTTTGACACTGATAGAACGCGACAGTCATTATCATAAGGACAATGTCATGCACACTTCACACAATGCAGGCATTCTTCTAGTTGTGATGATCGTAACCCTAGGTCTGACATGGTAAGGTCCCAGTCCCCATGTCAGACCTAGGGTTACGATCATAGTCCCAGTCCCCAAGTCAGACCTAGGGTTACGATCATAGTCCCAGTCCCCATGTCAGACCTAAGGTTACGATCATAGTCCCAGTCCCCAAGTCAGACCTAGGGTTACGATCATCGCAACTAGAATTCTTCAAGCAATGAAATGTCATCAATCATATCATACCATCTAGAAGTAATTTTGTACTGGGTCTTGAAAGAACTGCACCACAACTTTGCGGTAGTGCCCATTTTAGGAGGTTTTTTCAATAGAAATTCTGGTGTCACTATGTCAGATATCAGTGAATTCTTAAATGTCAATTTTGTTCATTTATTCATTCAAATTGTAAATTTTGTTCAACATGTCCAAGCCCTTATTTCCTATCAATTTTCCCCAAAACAACTAGCATTCATTATAAGTAATATACACAACCCTGTACATGACAAGAGCAGTGATAGTTGATACTTACAATTCAAGTAATGTGGATTGGCAAGGCACTGGACAAACTCAAGCTCAACTTGAAAACGGGTCTTTTCAGCATCAATAATCTCTATAAAATGAAAATAACAGAAGATTAATACAAAGAAGATTATTTATAATTACAACTGACAGGTGACTCAGGTCCCAAAACAAGAGGAAGTGTGTATTTTGCCAGCACTGGCAAAACCCCAATTGAACAATCCTCAATGCATCATTTCAGCCTTCTTTATCTAAATGTTATTTTGCCAAAGGTATGTATATTCTTGCTATACATGCAGTGTTTGTATGCCTACTCATTCATTATAAAATGCAAACAAAATTGCCCTCCAACAATGTAAATAAGCATTAATTACATTATATAGTTGCAATTATTAATCTTAACCCTTGGTCTTAAATTGGGATTTAGGTCCATGTCCCAATGTCAGACCAAGGGTACAATCATCGCAACTACATTCTTGCCATCCCATAGGCCTTGGGGGCCTACTACAATATGGCCAATCAGAGTAGGGGAACGGCAAAATAGTGTTTGCAGGAAGAATGCCATTCCTGGCAAAATATACACTGCCAAATCAAACCAGGGAGTACAGCGGCCTAGTTATTGAATATTGGGTCTGTGGTTAGACCCAGTAACTGGGGCGCTGAACTCCCTTTTTGACTTTTGGGGTTGACGGTCGGTCTAGCGCCCCAGTGATTTATATTGGTTGAGATGTGTCGTACACAGGAAAAACTAAATTTCATGGCACTTGCGCCGAAAATGTCCCCAAATTACACCAAAAACATCACAAACAGAATTGAAACTCGCTCCATTGCTTCTACGAAAGTCAAAGATGAAATACAGCATATTAATTTGTACTCACGATCATTCCTTTTGATGAAAATCGACCTTTTCTGACGAATGTCCAGACGAGAACGTAAAAAACGGAATTTATTTTGTGTGGCTCTGCTCCACACAAAATGGCGGTCCTACGTCATCGCATGAATATTAATTTTGGTAATTTCCATACTATGCGGACGTGTCGATATCGCGATACGTAGATCACTTTCCCTCCGCGCACAGCGAAAAATCCTTTACACGAATCGGCCAAAAGAGGGCGTCGCGATCATCTCATTATGTGACGTCATCGCACTGACCAAAAATGGAAGTTTTCATGAATGAAACTGACGCGCATGGGCACATACTCGGCAACTCGAATCATTGACAGACACCTCGCACGATCTTTTGAATGGAACCAAAAACGACCTTTTGACCATTTTATGTGGTGTCACCCGCCGATGTTCGAGAACTCACGGACTCCGCAGTCGTATTATTTGAACTTTGGTCAGCTTTTGTTGCCATTTTACCGCGAAACTGCGCCACCATCTGAGCGTGATTGTAGGTCGTTGAATACTCATAGCATCATGTGTTGGGTCTGTTGGTTGTGCATGGTCGCCCGAGTTGTCGTACGGCCGACCGTTGGTTGTTTCGTAGTCGTACACCGTGTGTGCTTGAATAGGCACATCGCGTAATGCGTGCTCCGTACGTGTCTGCAACGGCCCTGTGTGCGTGCGTAACGAGTTGGGCCAGCACATGGTTTCTGTGACGTCACGAGCACTGCCTTGCACATAGTCTTGTTCAAGACGGTATTACGTAGTTGTACCTGGCCAACAGATCGCACGTACGTGTACGTGTTAACACAACAAACGACCCGAAATAACGTCTACGCCACACACACAAGCCTGTAATACCGTCTTGTCCATTTACTCCAAACTGCCCGGAAAATTCCGGGCAATAACCCCCCGCGAAGTCGGTGCATCATGACGTAGCCTTATTTACATTAATATATTTAGAAAATTTGCATGGAGATGAAGTCTAGTACCGCAACGACGTCGCAAGCATTATATACAGTACGCATACAGGTACGTGTATTTACAGTACTTGTAAATTACATGGGCCGTATGTAGGCCTTCATTGATATCGTACCATGGCTGCTGACGGATCGTATTGAATTTGGAGGCCTTGGATTTTGCAACACAAATGTCGGGGATTTGAGAGTTTTCCGGAAAACAACAAGGCTCTTAGACAACTTGGGAATGGAATAAATTTACTAACCGTGCCCCTCGAAATCATTCCGTGTCTTCATGGAGCCCGGGAACAGACTCCATGGTATCATAATTCAGTGAAATTATTTCATTCATCCCTTCATTCATTCATTTATTTTGGCAACATACAAAAGTACTGTACACATGAAATACACAATAAATAACGAATAACAAAAGCCCGAGGATAACCCAAAAAGCTGTAAAATACGGCTTATTCATATCCTACAATTTCTCGAAATTTTGTGCCGCATGACAGTTGATCGAAGTATAATCAAGCCATGGTTTTGGGAATGACCATGGAGCTATCTGTTGTTATTGCTCCATGGCAATGACGGTTGCGGCTGAG